>JAZBHA010001650.1:0-16762 GCA_037464855.1 Iselma pallidipennis | reverse complement strand
TCGCAAAAACGATTTCATAGAGAACAAAGGAGCCGACGCCGAGTTTCACTTCTTTATTTACTGTTCCCTGACCCAACTATACCTAATCTGACCGCTAGACTCCCGTAACTATAGTAACCTTCAAATGTTTTGTGGACATGTGGTACAGATGGCGCTACCAGTCAATATTTCCTATCTTTATTTAATCCATTTGTAGGCCTATTCGAATTCGTATATCGGGCAATCTCTCTCACAATTTCAGTCAGTTGGTGAAATACCATGCTACGGTGTGGAGTGTAGTTGTTTATTGAAAACATAACCTCTACGCGTGCCGTATTATTATAATAAAATTCCAAGTATTTGTGACAGTTTTTTGTGTGTGTATTTATGTTTAGATTCTAAATTTTTGAACGAAATATTTCTAATAAATCTCCCGACTATTCTAATATAGGTAAGTTTATATAATTTGTATTTATATATGTATGAATATATTAGAAATGATAACGTGTATATATCAGAAATGATAACGGTAGATTCCGGTATTGATATTGATATCATTCAAAATTGCTAATATTTAGTATATTTAATAATGATAATAAGAGCGCCAAGCCAAATGTTAACACATGTTTGACTTGAATGTTTTTGAAAGGGAATCGTATAATCACCAACATCAGAAAAGTTATAAATGGTGAAAGAGAAGACCTAATGTTGTTTACATTCGTGTTGATGTTGTTGAGAAAAGAAAGGAAACGATTATTATAGCACGATAGGTCAACATCTCTTCGTTGTTTAAATTAAAAGTTGTCCAACTTCGAAGATCTTGATTCTATAATAACATCTGCCCTTGGCAGTGACGGACCCAGGCTCACAGCTTATGCCCTTTGATGGGGCCCTTTAATTTATGTTACTTTTGAAGGTTCCTCAGTAGTGACGGACACCAGGGGGCCTGAAACTTAATTAGTTTCATCGTAGATCCGACCATCGGGCCCTTTATTCATCCAACATTCCCTAAAACCTACTGTGAAATACTCAAATGTTTTGAAACAACAAAAATTGATAAAAATCAACCACAAATCCGGATATAAAAAAGAGGAAAGTCGCTTGGAAATAGTCATCTTTAACTAATTAATTTTTATGGTTATGCTCTTTATAATCGTTAAATTTATTATTTCCTTATTGTTGTGGGTAGAATTTGCATTTTTCTTTTGTTCATTTCTTTATTTATTTATTTACCTATTTATTTATTTTATGGAAAATTGATCGGAATTCTTCAACCAAAAAATGTTGAAAGTTGTGTTGTTACCGATTTGCAAGTTATGCATAATTGAGTGTTTAATGAGAAGAATCCGTACTATTCTTTTTTTTTTGTGTATAACAACAAACATTTTTTGGCCATATTTATTATTATTATTATTATTATTATTATTAGGTTTTTTTTCACTATTGCGGTTCAATTCTGGATCGTTAATTATACGTTAGAGTTGTGTCTGTATACCGTTAAATTTGTCTTGTGGTTCGAGTTCATTGACCAAAAAAGCAATATACAATAAAAATTTTTTATAAATATATTATTTATTATTGTTATCTTATTGTTAGATCAATTAATTATTGCATAGAATTATAAAATATTGATCTATTATTTAATTAAATGTTTCTGTATTAAATGGATTTTTTGATCAAAGATTGAATAATGAACGTCTGTTAGTTCTGGGCTAATTATAGGCTGTATCATTTATTGATAAACGCAAATATAAAATAATATTCATTAGTATGAATTATTTAAAAATTTAGGATAAATAATAATTACGTGTTTGTTTCTCTCAATTCCAAAACCTATCTACAGTTAATCTGCATTTTTTAACAAATTTCGTTTAAAAAAAAAAAGATCAATCGTGAATATTGAATGTTTATGGTTAAACGTTAATCCTCTGTTAAATTAGAGAAAATATTTTTTAAAAATCCGTATTTATTTCCGTTGTAGGTGATAGTTTTTACACAAAAAAAGTGAATTCAGTATATAGAACGTAAAATTAAGCTGTGTGTAATTGAACCAACTAGAAAATTGTGCGTAGATTACGTGAAAATTGACGTAAATTTGAGAATCATGAAATCATGAAGACTTGTGTAAACTGAACCAAGAAACAAAAAAAAAACTATACACAGTAAAACTCGGTTATAACGAATTCCATGGGACCTCCACAAATTAGTTCGTAATAACCGTTATTTGTTAGTTATAGCCGTGAAGTTGAAAACATGTGTAATTTTGTAACAATTAAAATGATAATTTGTTGCATTAATTACAATTTTAAATTGTTACAAAAATTAAGTTACTACTAGGTACATTATTAACCCAATTTAAGTTTGTATCCGCATAATAGGCTGACAGGGTGTCCACTTTGCCCATTTTTTTCCATAAAAATGTAACTTAGAGCTAATACATTTAGGTTCCAATCGGCACATACAGCTGTAAATGTAAATAAGAGGTATTTTTCACTGTGACACCCTGTATAATTAGGAAAACTCGTTCGTTATATCTGTGCAGTCGCTTCGTAATAAGCGTTCAAAAATTGCATTAAACAAATGAAAGTTTAAACTTCTATAATAGTTTGTACGTTTTATCTGTGCAATCGTTATAACCGACGTTTACTGTATTTATAAAATAATATAGAAATGGCAGATTTTTTTCTTTCAACACTTTACAATAAAGAATATACTTTCCAAGGATTAATGAAGGTTTTTCATAAAATTTCTCAATTGTCTATCGTATTTTCTTAATTACAGGTAACGTAAATTTCACATTGATGCTATCAGATTCTATTCATTTCCTTCGTTGTGTTATTACATCCCGTAAATTGACCAAATTTGATTTTGATTTTTACATAATTTCCTATTGAAACAAAATCTAATATAAAAATTTTAATTTGCTGGTTATTATTTATTAATTTTTTTGGTAAAAAAACCCAAAGTGAAAGCGTATTATTCGTATTTCAACATTCACAATAATGGGTGCGTTCATTTAATATTATTTAAAGACAATAGGAGGACGTGATTGTGTAATAATACAGATCAGAAAGAGGAAAAATCCAATGAAAACAAATAGAATTTTCATAAAATGAAGATTATTAGTTAGGGAATTTTCTTTTATATTTGAAACTCACTCATCTCTATTAAGAAATAAATTTGTTTATTTGCTAATAATGTTTACATTATTTAAATAGCCAATTGTTAGAAATTCCTCTTATTTTTTTTGCGTCTTTGATGATGCATATAAAAAAGCTCTTCTTCAAATCACCGATCATTCAAGCTGAAAAAGGATTCACGAACCTGTTAAATTGATCGGTTACTAGACGTTAAAAACGATTTGTCAATAATATTTTTTTATTCATTATAATGATTATTTAGATTTACTTTATATGGTTATTGAGTAATTATACTAACAAATTATGAGTAAACAAAAAAAAATATCAATATCCTTGTGAATTTTAATAATAACAACAATAACATTAATAAAATTTTTTATTGTTGAATCGTTATAATTGAATCATTTATGCACGTAAAGTAAACACAGGTAATAAATTTCAATGATTGTATAGGTTGTAAATTTTTTTATTGGAATTTAATCAGTTCAGTAGGAAAATTGAGTAATAATAATAGAAATTAAACAATGAATTAAATTCAATTTTGTGTTTTTATTGATATTAAACAATAATTTTTGTTGATTTTGTTGGTCTACCAAGTAAATTGATTTGTTTATATGTAAGAAATGAATTATATATGGTAGTTTCAGGGTAATTTAGTGGGTGAAAAAATCAGGACTTGTGGGTGGATATTTTCTTAATCATTATGATTGTTATAATATCTTAGAAATTAGTGTTTTTTTTTCGTTGTTATTATTATTTCCATAAAATTGGAAAATTCTGTTTACCTATTAAGATTTATAATCATCGATCGAGTCGATAATTTGATAGACACTTTAGCAAATTGCTCCATTAATTAGTGTTTACTTCACTTAGTGCGTTGATAATTTTATTATGTTTCTCTTTCTATATATTAATATTATTATAAAAGAGAATTTATATAGAAAATGCCCGAATCATAAAAGAAAATGTGTTGTTCTGATCTCATTACGACAACATTAATGAATTAAATCATACAAAAAATGACGGGAAAAGACACTACCATCTGTCTTAACAATTATAGTGTAATTATTTTTATGATTCTATTAACAGTTTGAGAAAAAAAAAGTCTCCCGGTTGATGTTCTTATAAAGAAAAGTTAATTTTTTGTTATTTTTCTCTCTTTCTAGGCGGGGGGAAAAAAACGATTTTTTTTTTAAGTTCGTAGATTAAATTCACAATTTTCCAGTCGAAAAGTTTCAAGTGTTCATCAAGAGAATAAGATAAAAGATCCGGAGAAAAAAAACGAATGAAGAGTTAGAAAGATATTGATGATCATGATGTTGGTGATGATGATGATGATGACTGATAAAGGCGATGAAAAATCATCAAATCATATCCAGAAGTATTTCAAACTTCTCAATTAATAACATTTCATGAAATGTTTTTTGAAAGGAATAAGAGAGAACTCTTGAAGTTGAACAGATTAGAGAGACAGTAATACAAATCGTTCAATAATTTAAATCAACTGGAACGAAAAAAATTTCTTTTCTTTCTTCTTATTATTATTATTATTGTCGAATATTTCTATGTAGTTGCAAGCAATATGTGCTCCTTCTATTGTTGGAAAATGAAAATTTCCATTTATTACTTGACACATTCTCCAATAAAGTTTTATTGAGAAAAACCTATACCTGTACAAACATCCATTATTACTGTTATTGTTTATAATATGTTATTAGATTGTTACTGTGGAGGAATCGGGGGGAGATCTGTTATGTTATTATCATGTAAAGGTAAATTACTGATTGTTCTGATAACGCACAAACAAGATCCAAATTATTATTATTATTATAGTTTTCATCTAGTTGAATTTAATATCGATCTGATAGGAGAGCGAAAAAGAAAATGGTTGTTTTAAATATTTTCATTTGATTGGAAAAAGGAAAGATTATAAAAGGTGAAGGGCAAAGGCAAAAAAAAATATATCAACCAATGACCCAGGATGATTGTTTTACGACCAGATGTTGGCAGTATGGTGACGACGTCGTATCCTTTTCCGATCTGTCAAATACAAGGATCTCATTAGATAGGTTTTGATATTCTTGCAACGTTTTTTTTTTCGTTGTTGTTGTTGCTGTCTTGTATTTTTTTCTTAGGTACTATGTCTCTCTTTGTCCTGCTTGAATTAATCCCTTGTCAATTTGATTGTATTGTTGTTAGAAATGGCGTGATAGACACATCAAAAATTTGATGTCTTCATATATAAGTTGAGATGGAACAAGAGAAATTTTTCATGTTAAATATTTAAGTGTGAAAGAAACTTTATTGTAGGAGTGACGTGTGTAAAATTGAATAAAAGGTATACCGACTGTCCCACCGTAAAATATCAACCCAAGTGTGAACAGGAATGTCTAAAAGACGAGATAAGAACTAGAAAAGATTTCTTTTTGTGGCCGCCTTAGAAATTTCGTAAATATTGACTTCTAGAGACAAATTACTGTGCGGTAGGAGTTTGATTTACAATCTTAAATGGATGTACAAAGCAAATATGCTTTACAAAAGAGAGGTAAGATTGTAAATGAAAATTGTCTATTATTGCTGCTGCGGTAGACAATTATTGGGTCCTGTAACAAAGTAATTTGACTTATAAGTTAATATTCACAAAAATTCTAACTTCACTATGCAGAAATATAGATTAGAGCTGAGGATTTGTTCGCAAGTCGCTAAGAAAACTGCAAGTCCGGTTTTTATCCCTTTTTATTTCTTTTTTTTTATAATTAGATGAGTACGTGTTTCTCGTTAATCAAATCAATCGGAAAATACTTCTATAGTAACTTGTTTCATGAAGCAAAATTATATTAGAAGTTTATAACGAATAACTTTTTTTTCTTGAAGAAAAAATGGGACACCGAATGTTTATTATTAGAAATTTCAACTTCCTGTAGTTGGCCAGAAACATCTTTTGACATTATTTTGCATTTCTACGATCTACGGTCTAGTATGTTTAAAAATGGATTTATTAGTGCAAGATAAAAAAATATTAGGAATTTCAAGCCCTTTTGTTTGAATAATGTTAACATAAGCTTGACTGTAAGTTGCTCAACTTGTTGGTTTTAGAGTCCACTGTAATGGAAGTTGGTGAAGTTTTGGCAAACAATATATACAAGTTTAATTCTGCCACTGTTGCAAAATAAGGTTTAATTTAGAATTTCTCAAGTTATATAATAATTGAAAGAAAAATTAACTACTGGGGGATGATGCTTTTTTTGGGAATTCTTGGTATTAAAGGGAAATGATTTCGATCTGAATTACAGACTTTAGTCGGGAATTATCTGTTCGAAATATCAGAGTTTTGTTTGAAATGTTAACAAAGAGTCTTTTTGTCTACTGTTTAGTGATCTGGATCGTATTTTACGTGTTGCCTGCTTTCTGTCGGTCTTTTCTGAAATCTCCTAAAATATTTTTAGACAAAAAAATAAAAAGGGTTTTGTTTTAGAATTTGTTTCTCAATTACAGATAAGTTCCTATTTTTTTCGAATTAGCATTTTGGAATTGTGGTGTTTGTATAGAGTCGATTAAAACGCAATAATCATCTATCATTGTCGAACTGAAATGTGAAACAGAAGTGAGTATTTGAATTGGAGCATTTCATTTACTACCCAATTATCATCATCAACAGCACCAACAACCATATATGTCTCCAAATAATAATCGTGTTGTTTCCAACCAAATATAGTAAGATCTAGTTAACGATAATTATCGTGGTTCGTTACTGAAGAAAAAAAGGGTGGTCTTATATTTTAATTATCCTTACTTGTGTTTTTCATTTCGCCTTCTCTTATTCTTTTCAAAAAATACTATTAATCAAGGCAAACATTAGCAAAGAAATAAGAATATATTAACCCACCACCACCCTCTATCTGTCGTGTTTTACTTGCTCCTCCTCGTCTCTTATTCGTTTCTCATCTCTTTTAAGAAAATACACTTTCGACAGAGTATTTATCTTATTTGAAAACACGCAAGTATTTTACCATTGCCGAACTCATCAATAGACAAATTAGTATAACGAATATTTCAAACTAATCTCTCTTGACTTGACATCTTTTGGGTAGGAATAATGGTGTTGAAAAGAGGTATCAAGTTGAGGAATTGGAAGCGAGAGGAGGAATTTAACATTAAGTATAATTTTGCTATTTAAATGCCACATTTTGAAGGGTCGTGTATTCGGAAAATTTCAATAATCAATCAAACATATTTATAAGATGAAAGAAATTTTTGTATAAATTATTTTAAATTTTCCTGTTTTTTTTTTCGTAATCAAATAGAGAAAAATCGTTGGCGGAAAATAGGGAGAAGTTTTATGAGTACGGGACGTGGAAAAAAAATGATAACATTTTTCTTAAAAAGTTACGATTAAATGTCACCTGGATGGTAAGATCGTTTATATCCTTTGTTTTTCTATCTTTCTCCAACATATAGGTACTATTGTTGGAACTGTGAAACCTGTGTAAGGTTGAAAAATATAAGGGGAGAGATACCTATGTGTGTGTGTATGTGTGTATGTGTATCCCTAAAAGAAACATGTATGGACATTTTAGATGAGATTGACGAGATCTTATGTTGTATATAATTCCAATTTTCTGTAAAAGCTCCATCTATACTTTTGGGAATATACACACGTATCATTATAGTATATGTCGATGATGGATTTGAACTACTGGAGACATTTCCAATGGGAAATTGGACAAATTTTCTTATTATCGATACAGTAAAAACTCTATTATTGCTTCTAAATGTCGATAGTCTGAATAACGAAAAATCCGGATAATCGAATGTGAAAATGAGTGTTTTTTCGTAATATACAGGATGTCCCATCGAAAGTACCCACCTTGATTGTATTTGTTTGCAAATCGTTACATCTATTAAAACTTGGAATGTGGTAGGTATTTTCGCTGGGCATTCTGTATATGTAGGTACTTTCTATTACGCGATACGAACAATCGAGGTCCAGAGAATATTGTCTATTGAATAATAAAATATTTTCATATTTAAGTAAATTAATTTGATAAATAAAGTAATACCACCAAAGAAGAGATAGAACATAATTCCAGTACCTACATTATTCACTGGAAAGTAAATGAGGTAATACAGATAATATGAAATTGGAAGTCGTCCTTTTGTTCAGGTCGGGTCTGCCCTTTTGTCGTTTTGTCTTTCGTGTATTTTATTCATATAAATAGGTACATAAAACGGAGTTCTATACAATTTTTTTTTTGGTGAGTTATTTCTTTTTCAAGCTAATCGAATTGTATATTGTTTGTGTTTTCTATAATAACGATGGTATAAATGTTCTTTTTTGCTGTATTTCTTTGTTATTTACTATAATATCTCATTATTTTGTCATGTTGGTAAACCTATAGTATATGTATAACAAGGGTTATTTAAACTTGAGACTTGAGCTTTTAGGAAATTGCTTTTAGAATTTCTACAGTTTATGATGTGTCTATTTATTACACATGAAACATGAAACACAAATAGTTCAGTTCAGTCTAAATTAAGATACCTCCACATTGGTGAAATATATTCTCTCTCTTTGTGTAGATAGATTACTGGAAAATTGTCAGTTTGAAGACGATTTTTTTCAAGCTAATTATAATTATAAAGCTCTCAAAAAAAAATCGTTTTGATTTAGGACAAATCAATATTACAACAAAATTATTTTTAAAATAAATCAAACTGTCAGATCAATAATATGATAACATTTCCAATTTATTATAAACCGTCCATGGCCTACTCTGATTTTGTTTTTGTTTTTTCGAAAATATAATTACTTGTAATTTTTAACGGGCCCCCACTAAGGAAAAACTGCTATTACATAGTTTGGTTTTGTATGTCACGCTCAGATCTCAGAGATGGTAATATTTATCGAAAAGTGGTTTCCAGATATAGGATCTACATCTTCTCGTAGGGATTTGTGGACGGGAAGTATCGAAAATTTAGTAAAAATGCAGTTTTCTTTACTCATTAACTAGATTTTTGGTAAAAGATGGTATTAACCTTTTAACTGTAGCGAACCTCAATAGTGGATCTGATAAAACCGTGCTGACACACGGTTATCCTCAATAGGCGATTTGACAATTATGCTAATGTTTGATACAATTTTTTTTGCGTTCAGTGGGCTAGTAGCTAGAAGTTATACCCGTAGTTAAAGGGCTAAAGACGGTATTGAAGAAAAGCTGGAAAATTCAACGGAGACGATTTATTTTACTGTAACAACGGTGTATTCGAATACATTTTTATTTATTGTGGTCTGGATTTTGTGTTGACAGTATCCTCAATCTTGACACTATAAACCCTTTATCGAGCTTGTACATTGCCAATGTTGAATAGAAAAAGGAAACCTTCTCAATACTTGTCCCGTCGTCCAACAGTTTGACTAATCCACTGCCATATCATTGATCCTTATCAAAAAAAAAATTTTTTTTTTCGGAACAGACAATATCGATCACAATAAACTCAATTCTTGAAACAATAAAACACAATCAAACAGAAATCTAATAATAAATACGAGTATAGGTGCTTCACATTGTTGTTTATAACAAATTTAAAAATATTGATTGTTCAGCAGTAAATAGTGTGTCCTGTCCTCTCCTGGTTTTCGTGCCTTGGTTTTTGGCCCGTATTTGATTTGATTCTCCTTCTGTTTTATTTTTTCTGGTGTCTGTAATTTTCACATGTTCTCATAGAAAGCTTTCAGGATCAGTGGTTTGTTGCAAACTTTTTCTTCGTGTAATTTAATTCTTTTATATTGAAAAACCTAATTTTCCTTACGCCATTATTTCGAAATATGTTCTGTTTATTTCTGTTCATTTCTTCTCCCTCGGTTTTATAATAATTTTGCTTTTTTTTCTCCATTTTTATAAAATCTCACATAATCTGATTATTGGGAGAGTTATGATAAAGAATTTTTGGAATTTACTGTTTTTCTGTAGAAAAGGGGATTATATTCGTTGGTCCGTATTCATAAAATTAGAAAAAAATTATTTATACTCTTTTAATTAGTTTTTATATTGGCAATTTTGTTTGTTTGGCTATTCGTAAGACAAGGATAGATATAGATATAGAAGAAGAGTCTTTAAATTTTATGATGCGTTAAACGTTCTTCCTTTTTGTTAGAAGAACATCATCCATTTATGTCACGCCAATTCGCCATTGAGAAAGATATGACAAAATGACGATAGTGAAAGGCCGGAAAATCCAACATAATGCGGTAGAATTTTTCAGTTTTACTGCCACTACCACTACTACTATTATTACTACTACTACTTCTACTATTATTATTATTATGACTAGTTATAAAAAATTGGCGGTAGTAAAACGGAAGCAAAATGTAGAAACAAGAAAGTGTGAAACTATCAATAAATCAAGCAGGAAAATAATCAACAGGACATTTGCCTTTAGAGTAGCTAGCATCATCGTCTCAGATATATGATTAAAGTTTGTTGAATTGTTTGAAAATTACTGCATGACATTATTATAATTTATTAGGAGAAAAGTTTTTGTTGCAACTGACTCTGTGTAAAATGTTTTAATTGAGTGCAATTTCAAGTTGACTGGTTGTGAGTGCATTTTGTAGAATTATAGGGTTTTGTGAATTGAGAATCATTATAATCATCATCATCATCATCATCATCATCTCAAAAGAGGAACGAACGCGCGCTCGCCAGAGAGAGATTTGTGATTATGATAGGGTAATACTGCAGGAGTCTAAATTTATAATTTATAGGCTAAATTGTAGAAAATGGAGATGTCGACTTGGATTATTATCAATAAATCTTTTCAATCTCTCCATTTAACTGTTACCTTAAAATTATCCATGAAGACTAACTGCTCTTATAACAAAAAATTGCACATAAATCTTCTGTAATATTCCTGTATCTTGTCTCAGGTTTTTTTTTCCTGCATTTAACAAAACGAATAATCAAAATTAATAAAATATGGAATATTGACCAGTTGGGATTTAATGAGTTCATACAGCTCGTTAAAGATTATTTTAAAACTGAACGACACAAATTGCGAATTATATTTATTCAGTGGCTTGTTAAGACAAGGAATTTTCGAAAAAACTTTCAAAAAAGTATCAATGTGGAAGCATTGAAACTGAAATTGGAAAATGTGGATTCACCGGTTTCTTTCCAATAGGTAGTGAAATAGGTGGAGGAATCATGAAAACAGGATTGTAGTGTAGAGACCTGTAGATATGTTCTTTTTCTGGTTGTGATATGAATTTTAATGGGCTTATCGGGTAGCATTCTCTATATACAATTGCAATATAAATCCATCTCTTCGTCGTTGTCATCTTTGTCGTCAATGTCGTCGTTGTTGTTATTGTTTTCAGTTCTTGTTGTCTTGAAACTTGAATGGTCTTTTTATTGCGAATTCATCTGGATTTTTAACATTCTATCGATGGTTCAGTCTTTATTGTGTAACTTAAAAACAAAAAAAAAAGTAAAAAATTGATGGAAAACGATAGAAACGTTCAAGTTTTCAATGGAAATATTAAAAATAAGAATAAAGAGACGAAATGCCTTGTAGTCTTCTGTCTTGATTTAAATTTAAAACTGAATAGATTCGTTTGAAATTTCCATTAATTTGAATTTATTTCAATTGGCTGGAAGATATTTGACTTTTGGCAGCAATTCAATCCACTGCCAGTGTCACGTTTCGAATTGTCTGATTCACACTTCTATATGTGTGTGATAGATTTGTATGTACAGTTAGTTAATTTATTTGTATTGCAAATTGAATTTGAATATAACGTGATCGGTAAATTGGGCTACGTTAATCGGCTTTTCGTTATTATTATTATTTGGTTTTATTATTTACCAAACATCTATATCTATCTACTTTAATATAGGGGGGGTGGCAAATATAATTTTAAGATTTCTATTGGCCTGATGTACTACTACTTGATCTGCATTCTGTCAAGAGTGCTTCTCTTGAAATGTCACAGTTTCAATGCTACTCCAACATTCTAATCTCTCTAGAGGATGGATACTTTCTGTTTGGAATTTCAAGGGGTTTTTCTTTTTTTTTCAGAAAAGCAGTAGACATGAAGTACTTATTTATAGCAGTTTGCCAACGGTATTATGAGGCGAAATGTACAAGATTGATGTGGCATTTATCAATTGGTGGCAAATTATTGGTTGTTATCTATACAAAAATCAATTATTCCATTTTGCTGGAAAATTCCCTTTATTAGAAAATCATGTGGATAATTGAAAACAAACAAGTTCTGTTTTACAGTTAGGAATGAATTATTTGAGACAATTTTTCAAATGATATTATAATTTTAAAAATGTTGGCAACTGTTCAAGATAAACTTATTGAAAGAATAAAACTATCATAATTTCTCGTTTAGAATTTCGTTCACACAAGACAAAATAAAAGCTAGTTTAACAGGGTTGTAATGAACACGTTTTAATTTGAGCTTCTTTTTCTCCTGGGGCACAACCACCGGATAGACAATGTCGCCAACGTGTGATCTTTCCCATACCACAACTTACACTACACGACGACCATTTACCCCAATGATCCCATTTTTTCGATTGTTGTTGGAAATTGTCTCTTTTTAGAAATTTATCATTATTTTCCATATTTTGATTTATTTCATTGTTGTTGTTGTTAGGAATTTCAATAAATTCACATAAAACTGATAATAGTAGTGTTGTTGTTAATATTAAAATTGACATTTTTGTGTCAAAAAATCTACGATAATGTTATCATTTTTTTAATAAAATGATATGACAAATTACTAATCGTATGTTGTAGTAAAGCTTGTTTGTAACGAGTCATTTTTCAAATCAAGCTATAATTATGATTAATGATTTGGAAACAGTTTTTCCTCATGGTGGTTTCTCTTTTTTTTTTTGAAAAATTACTTGAAATTTGAATCGAAATATGTACATTGGGAGTTTTATTATCTATAGAAAAGTCACGTAATTCAAATCCTTTCTAAAATGACTTCCTTTGAGAGTTTTCCAAGTCATCCTCCTATCGATAATACTTTAAGATCCTGTGATGTCGGCTCTTTAATGTTATATAAATCCTTTACTTAGTATTTTCTCCATTTTTGTTGAAGGGAAAAAATTTCCCCCCTATTATACAACAACTTTTGTTGCCTGGTGGTTTGATATAAAGGAAACAGGAATGAAAATTTTTATTTCTATTAATTTATTTAGTATGCATCCAATAATTTGATAATGATGACTAAAGGGTAGCTGATAATACCTATAAACTAACCAGTCGAAGGGGGATGGATGTTGAAATTTAATGGGTAGACTTGTAAGTTTTCCTAACATGTTACTTGAAAGGATTAAGTTCTGTATAAAGGTCTTAACATTTACTTTACAAGTTTCAGACTTGTAATTATATTAATCATTTTGGGGGTAGTATTATTAATGTACACGATTTGAAATAATAATATTAAAGAATACGGGAGTCACGTAAATTCTATACGATTCTATTTGACAGTTAAAGTCTGTTGAAAAATGATACACCTTTTATATTACTAAATAAAATTTATAAGCGTAACGTTTCTATTTTACATATAAAAAATATAGGGTGGAAATTTTAGATGGTTGATTTTTAAGGGAACATAGACCCTTGGGACTGCGAAAAAATAAATAGAGTTGTCGTTTTTTTTTTATTTTTAAAATTACCTATATGTAGGTTGGGATTTGTTTGTTGTTTATTCAAAACAAAACAATATGCCTTGAAACTGGGCATTTTGCTAATAAGTTTTGTAGAAAATTAAAATAACAAAACCGTACCGTTCTCCTATTGTTTACATGACAACAGAAAATTTAATTAATTAATGCATTCCTGGCTGATCAGACTCTGGTATATAGTAACAAAGTTACTATTTAATTACTTTTAAAAAGATTATAAATACATAAAGAACGTTGTGGGGTAAACGGAGGCAAAAACCAATTAATCTCAATTATGTATAGTGACGGGTTATCAAATTTTATCATCTTTACTATAAAACAACAATTTTCAAATAAAATTTTGTTATTTCATGAACAATTTACATCTTTATCTTGTAGTAATTAAATTTTATTTCGTCCCCGGCTATGTTGTTGTTTGTTTTTCGTTTTTTTTCTTGTGGTTTCAATGAAATGTGTAAAAAGTCCAAATATTTGCAATTCTGCCGTTTGTTACTCTGATTTAATATGGATTATCTGTACTGTGATTCCATTACAAAAATTTTTGCAACCATAACAATGAATTATCGTTGCTATTTTTTTTGTTGAAGAATAGGGTGCAAAAAAAGTTGCATTTTTATTTATCCCCCCGCAGTTTATGTGTATAATTCGTGACAAATTTCCAACGAATAAGCTTTAGTCCTCGTCCTACTGTTTTGTGTACGTTAATGACATAACAAACAATAAATTTACGTGATAAATTACAGTGAAAATGGAAATGATACTAAACTTCGTTTCTGTATATTCTGATCAAAATACCTTAATTTTCTGGAAATAATAAATATCCAACATTAGGACTATTATTTTTATCGGTCTTTTTCAATGAAAAATTGGCAGATTATCATTAGGTATCTTTATTGTTGTTAGACGAAAAAAACGATGGTGGTAGGTATAATAGAGAAAGAACGGTTAAGAAAGGGGGTGGTTAGAGGCAAAATAAAATAAAAAAACCTCAGGATTTCTGTGAGTGCTTTTTATGAATTGTGTTATATCCCCGTCTATGACACAAGAAAAATGACAAGTTTTTACAAAAAAAAAAAAAGATACCACAGAGACTATCCAAGCATTATTTTTCACATGTTCTCCCAAAATGTTATAGATGATGGTGGATTTTTCACTCAATGAGTTGAATATTTCTCTTAAAAATCACACATCAATTGGCAATATTTCTCCCCAAAGTGTAACCGAATGTTAAAGGACTAGAAAGGGTGCTTGTTTGCATTTTCCGTTTAATAAAGGATCAGCTAAAGACAAATTTTACTGTAGATGGAATTTTCACCGAATACTAGGTATATTATTCAAAGTGTTAAAGATTAATTTATTAACGTCACGTGATTTGTTTAAATTAAAGCCAATTTATTACATGCACACACAATACAAACAATATTAAATCTAGATATATGCATTGTAAAATAAATTATACGAGTAAATAGAACTAAATCTGTAATTTTGTAATCATGAATCGTGTTCAATAATATGCAAATTTTATTAGTAATTAACAATGAAAGAATTTTTTTGTAAATTATTGTCATGGTTTCGTTACATTGGTCGGTTTTGCATAAGTGATTTATTATCGAATAGTAATAGAAATCGATTAATGGATATGCTTGCTTTCCAGTACTGAAGTTGGATTGACACATCATCCCTAGAGAGATCGACCAAACCACCCCCTGCTTCAAAGTTAACTAGAAAACGTACCATTAGTTTCTAGTGATTTTCAATTCAACTAATTGTAATTAATTACTAGTAGTTCTTGTAATAGAATTTCAAAAAAAATTGTCTTTAGGGGTGAAAAAAATCTCTAAATGACTCCAACTGTAATGAAGCCAACTCGTTAAACCTTTAACCAAAGCCTACGCCTGAAATTAAATCGAGAGAAGCTTTAACCCTTTTCTCTGCTCTCTACTCAACCATCTTCTGTCAGTTTCTATTAACTGTTTGACAACGGTTCACAAAAACCGGATGTATGTGCTTTGAAAGAAACATGTATTATGGAAGAACAAATACGAAAATGGCATAAAATTTCTAGCTATTTTTAGAAATATCTAACAAAAGTTATAATATATAATTGATGATATTTTAGCGGGTGAGGAAAAAAAAAACAATACGGATGTTGTCTATTTTTATTTGTTTGGATTTTGAAATGTGTCTTTATAACGAAATCGTCAGATTTATAAAAGCTTTGAGTTGTTGTAGCAAATAATACATGCTACACCAGAGTTGGCACAAACTCTTGAAATATTTTCAAATGAAATAATAGTCTCTTTATCGACCTTTTTTTCGTACAGTTGTTGTATAAAACACAGTTTTATTATACTCGACGATTTAATATGTTTGTTTTTCTTGTCTTGTTTTATACACAAAGCAGCATGCTAACAACGTATATGTGTTTTAAAAATACTGAGGGTACTCACAACTGCCCTCCTATTTCTATGAGACTTCGTATGTCGTATTTCCAGTAAGGTGGGGGAAATAGCCAAGGTCTCGTAGATGAGAGTAGCGTTGAGGCATGTTTGCTCAACTTCGTATCTTGAACAGTTATGAACGTCTGCAAATGACATGCGTGCCGTCTCTCTCTCTTATCATATGGGGCGTTCACAAGTCGTTGATATAGTATCTGATATTTATATGCACGCGTACGAATACAAGCAATACGAGGCATCATGTGAGTACCCTTACTGACTTGAAAAAATGTAACAAAATTCTAAAATTTGATGAAAGTTCGTTATAGCCGGTTTTTTTTTCAGAATCGTTAGTTTATATGAAAATGATGTACGGTTTCATTAGTTTTACAAGACTGTCGACACAATCTATAGCTCGTTATAAGTGATCCGCCAAAACACAGATATCTGGGGATATCTGTACAAAAATTGCGACAAGTAAGACGTCCCCACAGTG
>JAZBHA010001648.1:0-16813 GCA_037464855.1 Iselma pallidipennis | reverse complement strand
AAAATATTAACAACGATATTATTTTATGTTTTTGGGTTTTTCTAATTATTGTGCATGTAAATACGAAAAAAATTTTTTTTACTGAATCCAGGGTAATTTGATAGTTTTTTCCGGACATTTGCGAAAAGATGAAAAGTGTATTAAAATTAAAATTATAATACCGTGAAAAAATTTTAAATTTACCACTTGTAATGGTACCACTAGGTAAATTTGAATCTTTTGCCTGACTTTCAACTCAAGTAAGGTTGGACCCAGTCACCGCTGCTGTACGCTCGATCCATGTATATAGTAGATCCATGCAAGCAATTAATAACAAGCAACCAGTTTGGCCAGTTTACCAGTCATGTACTACCAGTTGTCTACTTTTGAGCAACATGCATATTCAGCAGTGCTCCCTGAAATTGCCGGTTACTTGTTGCTTATCGACTCAGTGTGCATCGTCACTTAGGGTAGGAAACGACAAAAGAAAGAAAGTAACTCCTTCTCTTTCTTTCACAAATGTAGAGAGAGAAACAGGAGAAAATGTTGGGAATGGAAGATCTCTCCGTGTCGTCGCATACCCTTACCGATCAATGATGTTTCAGTATTCTATATGTTGGCCATATTCATCTATTAGAATTTATTTATTTAGATAAAGTAATTAATTGTAAATAATATAGTAATAATAGTAATAATAATAATCAAGTACAAACAGTTTTACCTTATATTAAGGATTTTTATAAGAAATGTATATAATTGTTAGTATTAGAAGTGTAAAATAAAGTTTTTGATAAGCTATTTTGGTTCTTTAACTTTAACAAACTAGTAACAGGTGTCAGATCACGGAAATAGAGTGACTGTAGTTCTGTTAACGTTAGTAGGATTCTGAACACAGTCACCGTCATCATCATCATCATAATTAACGTAGACTATTTTGGTATTTAAACGGTATTTTGTAATTTACTCGGCCAATAGGGCTGGTGCACAAAAAAGGCGCGCGTCCCCTACAGTCCGATTTTAGCATCAACGTTATGTAAACACAATGTTCATACTAGAGATGCGCCGGATAGTGACTGGCCGGACAGACCCGTATAAATGTACACTACTATCCGGTCGGCCGGATAGTAGAGTCGTCCGGAGAGTATAAAAGTGGCCGGATCGGCTGTATACCGGATCGTAACCGGATATCCGATGCATCACTAATGTTCCCAATATAATCATCGTTGTACGTGTTAACTTTTCCAAGACATGCTTTCCGCGTAAGAGGAATAATTAGGCCAGAAATCCGACTATCCGGTCAAACTATCCATGACATATCTAGTTCACACCAAGTAGAAATAACAGCCATCTGTAAAATGCGCTATATTTAGCAGTATTTTCGTGTATTTCATAATAAAGGTGCTAAAATTTGCTGTTAGAAGCGCTAAAAATCCGCACCGTCTTTCTAGTAGACCAACGTAGCTACACGTAGACTGCGAATTTAATGTTTGTTGCATATTGATAGAATGTACCTAGTTCTGCTATAATTATGCAACTAGTCAATTTCTGTTCATTTTCTTCGAAAGAAGACCTGGAAATGGACGTTTCACGCCTGTGATCTGACACCCTGTAATTAATACAAAATTGGTGGATGCGCCAATCTTTACATAACAATCAACCAAATACTGCTAATCTCATGAAAATCTAAATGAATTTTAAGCAAATTAGGGAATTTCCTTACGCGTCAAAATTATGGCTTCAGTAAAAGTAGTTTTTTTCTCTAGATAAAAAGAAAGAGTGACGCTCTTGCAATTAACTCGATATCATTTTAAATTACTTAATTTAAATATAGATATGTATATAAAATAAGTGACGTAATATGATAAAAGATAAAAGTTTGAATTAAACTCGATCGAAACTGGACTGTATTCATTTAGATAAATGATACGATTTTTTCGTAATTTTACTGTTATCTTCATAATTATTATAATTAGCAATAAATTTGAAGAAACTTTTAAACAATGTTACCAATAATCGGTGTTTTTCTCTCGTAATAAAGAAATTGAGTAGGACATAGTCAAAAGCCGAAAATGTTGGTGAACTTGAACTTCATGCATTACTGTCGTTAATCAATAATAAAGGTCAAAATTTGTTTATTTCAATTTTCGAATAGTAAATAGTAAAAATTTCCATTATCAATTGTATTTTAAAGTATACGTACTATACTGATTATATTAAAATCAATAAATCTGAGAAATTCCCTATCTATACAACCGGACCTTTTACCATATGTTCTATTCACTACTACAAGATTTCACGATAGTAACACCGTACGAAAAAAAATAAGTTCTTCTAATCAAGATAAACATGTTTATTACTATGTGTTGATAAAAATAAATCAAGTATTGTGTAAAATACAACGATAACCCGTGTGTATACAATTTTCGTTAATATTAATCTAAAATTCTAGTGGGGGCCTTATACATACTGACATCATTTAATTTATTTGTTATTCCGATTGTAGTCAATTTAAGTCAAGTGTATAGTTATTGTAGGACGTCTAGAAAACTATGGCTAATATTACACGAACAGTAAGTAAAATTTACTTGTTTTTCCTTACACATTTATTTAAGTAAAATTAATTTAACGCGACTTAACCTCACATTTTTTCTAATTGCTGAATATTAAAATAAAATAGCTAGCCTTGGCATAATTTCATATATACGTACATGTACCTACATGTAATTTTGGTCATCATTTTAAATGATTTGAGTTTTAGCTTTTCAGATAGAAAAGATAAGTATCCCTTTATTGTCTTAAGTCATGACTCTCCCCACCACTACTTAAGAAAGAATCCCGACTATGTTTTTTCCATGTTCTCAATTTATTTTGGAATCTAGAGACGAATTTACACGTGCCAAGTAGCTTAAGCAGGTTACTAAAAACATGTAACTAAATTTAGTTGCTTGTGTCTTGTAAACAGCTCCATTTAGTAGGTACTTGGTCAAGTCAAGTAACTAGTCTAGTGGACTGTTTAGTGAAGTGAATAGAAATCGTTCCTATTTACTTGAATAAATGGGTCTCCAACACCACTTTCCTTCTTTACTAGTCTAATCTTTGGAGAGATATACAGTTGGATTCAAATGCAAATCTTTATCCTTATCTTCTTCTCACTCTTTATGGATATATCTATCTTTGTTCTTATCGCAAGTTTATATCCATGTCCTTTACTATGTGAACTTATCTACTATTGGCTGAGTTTGTTAGCTGTAAATGAGTGGGGAGAAGATGAAGATGAAGATACAAATGTGGATTTCGTTTGAACTGATTTTAATTGCCAAGCAACTCCTTAAAGATAAAGATAAAGATGTAGAGTTACGTTTGAATCCAACTGATAGATAGCAGAGTCGGCTCTGTGTTTGTGGGCGCCCCTACACAATCACCTTAATGATGCCCATGTGGCGGTACTTTTATGGCACTCTGCCAAAGACACCTTTGTGCTTTAGTTACTTGACTCGACTTTAATCAATGTAGACAAGCACTAAACAGATATTAACTCAATTTTAGCTACTTGATTTAGTAACTTGTTTTAGCTACTTGATGCGTGTAAACTCGGCTTAAGTTGACCCCGTGTCACTGATATAAAAATCATTTTTACATCCAAATAGACAAGTAAGGTTTTTCTTTTGATGTAGACTTGTTATAATAATAAAATCATGTTTCCGTCTAAATGGCACACCCTGTATATTAAAGCTGATTTTCCCCTCCAGAAAATTTTCTAAGAGTTTTGTCATTTTCTCCCTTCTAGACCCCGTTTCTAACATTTCTGCGACGGAATTATTCAAATGTAGCCCCAACAACGAAACTATTCATTGATGGTAAATTTCACGAATCTCAAACGAATGATTGGATTGATTTATATAATCCGGCAACAAATGAGGTTGTAACACGTGTACCGAAAACAACACAAAATGAAATGTTATCAGCATTAGAATCATCAAAGGTAGCATATGAACAATGGCGACAAACATCAGTATTAACACGTCAACAGTTAATGTTAAAATTACAATCAGTTATTAGACGAGATATAAAACGATTAGCAGCTAATATAACATTGGAACAAGGTAAAACATTAGCTGATGCTGAAGGTGATGTTATTAGAGGTTTACGTAAGTTATACGATCAATACCAAAAGTTTGCAAAAATTTTGACTTTATCCTTTTTTTTGCGAAATAATTAGAGGTTGTTGAGCATAGTTGTGCAGCCGGTACTTTATTACAAGGTGAAAGTCTACAAAATATATCAAAAGATATGGATATAGTTTCGTATAAAACACCAATTGGTGTTACCGCCGGTATATGTCCATTTAATTTCCCAGCAATGATACCATTATGGATGTTTCCACTAGCATTAATAGCTGGTAATACAATGATTATTAAACCATCAGAACGGGATCCTGGAGCTACAATGCTCCTTATGGAGTTATTAAACGAAATTGGTTGTCCACCTGGTGTTGTTAATGTAAGTCCAAAGAATTAATCAAAAATTTTGACTTAACTCCCTTGCACCAAAATCAATTCTAGGTGATTCACGGTGCACATGATACTGTTAATTTTATTTGCGATCAACCTGATATAAAAGCAATCAGTTTTGTTGGTTCAGATATAGCTGGGAAATATATTTACGAGCGTGGTTGTAAAAATGGTAAACGGGTCCAATCAAATATGGGTGCCAAAAATCATGCTGTTGTATTACCCGATTGCAATAAAGATGCAACAATTGATCAATTAATTGGTGCTGCATTTGGTGCAGCTGGACAACGTTGTATGGCATTAAGTGTAGCTGTACTAGTTGGTGAAACGAAAAATTGGATCCCGGAAATTGCTGAACGTGCCAAAAAATTAAAAGTGAATGCCGGCCATGAACCGGGTACGGATGTTGGACCTGTTATTTCACCACAAGCTAAAGAGAAGATTTTCAAATTAATCGAATCCGGAATTAAACAGGTGAATCTTTTTGAGTGAAAAATTTTGGGGTTTTGTAATAATTTTTGGTAAAATTTTCCAGGGAGCTCAATGTCCACTAGATGGTCGTAATGTTGTTGTTGAAAAATACCCAAATGGTAATTTCGTTGGACCAACATTATTAACTGATGTTAAACCCAATTATGATTGTTATAAAGAAGAGATTTTCGGTCCGGTTCTATGTGTAATGTTTGCTGATACTTTAGAAGACGCTATCAATATTATCAATTCAAATCCATATGGTAATGGTACAGCCATATTTACAACAAATGGTAGTCATGCTAGACAATTTGTTAATGAAATCGATGTTGGACAAGTTGGTGTCAATGTACCAATACCAGTACCATTACCGATGTTCAGTTTTACTGGTACACGTGGCAGTTTCCAAGGTGATTTACATTTCTATGGGAAACAAGGTTTGAATTTCTATACTGAAACAAAAACGGTAACATCATTATGGCGAAAAGGACAAGTTGTTGCCAAAAAACCATCAGTCTCGATGCCTGTTCATAATTAGAAATCTTCAAGTCTTCCATGCTCGAAACGGTCTTCCATTGTTCTTCCAAAACAATAATAATGATAACAATAAATAAAAACAATTTGAAAAGTTACACTTTTTTTGTTTGTGTTTCACTTTTCCCTTGCAATTAGAAATTCGTCCAAATTTTTTCCCGCGATAAAAATGAAAACTAAAAGTTTGAATAACCATTGACATGGTCCGTTAGCAAAACACTTACCTTAAACCAACAAATTTCCGTGGTTAATTGTGCCACAAAAATTGCTCTCCTTTCTTTGGTCACGACATCATCACAACCTTGACAATCGTTGTTGTTTTTTTTTCCGGTAGTTAATTATATAAATTTCACTGATTTCTACCCATTATCAGCGAAAAAATGACCATTTTTATCTAAACAACACTCGGGGGGAAAAATTGGGGCCAGTAGAACCATAATTTTCTTATCAATCGTAGATTATTTCTGAATAATTATTGAAGTAGAAATAATAATGACCCAGTTCTTAAACAGTGTTAGGAAGGAAGAATACCAAAACGGTCACAGTCTTTGATTTTGTTACAATCGTCGTAGAGGTCGACATTTTTTTCCTGGTTGTTGTTGTTGTGGTTCTTATTGCAACTATCACGAATGCATCTGCATCCTAGAAATAATCTGTAATTATAAGAATGACGATTAATCTCCTAATTTGATCGATCGTTTATAATCTAACGGTTACTTCTAAACAAATGGGAATTATTGCAAATAACGGTAACAACAACAATATAAACAAATTGTAGGAAAAAATTAAATACCATTTATTCTTTCATTGTTGTCGTTGTTGTTATTGCCGGAGAAAGCCTTTCTTCAACTTGCTCTTGCTATTCCTCCCATTTACCCGATTTAATGGATGACTTTCTACTTGTTGAATAGAAATGTGTTAGTGTATTGGTTGGAATAGAGGGAGTAGAGGTAGGGTTTGTACCACATTTTGAGAAATTATTGTCACGGAAACTTATATTATGAGGTGTTGACTGTGAAATTATCTCAGTTGGAATTATATTTGTTGTTAAAAATGTTGTTAGTTCTACTAGTGATTAGTTGTGTTAGTTTGTGTTTTGGTCAAATAACAACAATAAGACCAACAACAAAAGCATACGAAATACCACTTTCTGATACGATTCGAATTGCTGAAGATGGACCTTTATGGCCTACAACACCAAAATCTTCGAATTTCCAACATCGTTCACTAGATATTCAAAATAGTGAAGAAGAACCGGATCCGTTACAGGATTTTTTGAATAATTATGCTGAAACTGTAAAAAGGCGTCAAAATCAGTACCAGCACCATCAATTAGAAAATGTTGAATTAGTAACAAAACCTAGTTATGAAGATGAAAAACCCAAAAGTTGGGATCTGTTACATTACCAAAAACACCATCATCCATATGATGACAAAAAAGGCTGGGTAACTATGGATCCGGTACCATGGTCAGTATCAAAAATTTCGAAATGGCAAAATAGTCAAAAAACCCAATCGAAACCATCATATGATGATAATTATGATGAATATCCAACAAGACCATCATGGCAAAAACCACAACGACCATACTACAATCCAGTAACTATACAACCAAATGGTTATGATGGTTATTATATGGAACCGAAACCAGAATATCGCCCAGTATTCCCAAAACCATCAGCAGTTTTTGGACAGAAAGTTCACATCAATTATGCTCATAAAAAACACGATGATAACTGTGACCATGACCGTTCCGAAATTATCACAGATGGTTTACCGGCAAATTTTCCACAATCATCTGAATCGAATCGTAGAAGAGGAACGGAAATTCATCCCAATACACATCCATTCTTGGGTGATGGTGAATGGGTATTGTTATCAACAACTAAAGGTTATAAAACTCCACAACAACGTCAACGATCATTGCAAATTTCACCACAATCCATTGGTACCCATCGTGGTGTACGTTTAACAGTTCTACCACCATTAAAAGACTCCAAAGTTAATATGACAACATCACATGGTGGTTTATTACAAGTCGAATCAACATTTCAAACGGTGGAGCAAGCGAAAAATCAGTTTTTCAAAAAACAAAAAGGGAATAGAACCAAACCGAAACGAAAAGTACCGAAGAATAATCAAAACTTAACAAAACCACCACAGAGAATTACTGAAGTGGTTGCAACACCAACATTCACAACAACAACCACCAGAAAGGATAATTCTGATAGTTCAGCTCTTTTGGCAGCTGTTGGTGCTGGTATGATACCAGCCACCATGGCTATGTTAGTACCAATGGCAATGGGTGGAAAACGACGGCGGAAGCGTGAAATACCCAATTATTATAAAATAAAAATACCAAAATATTTATAGTTTATTTATTTTACTCCTTTGTGTATAGTTAGAATTAATTTAAATAATAATAATAATTTTAAAAAAAATTACAGTCTTATAGAAACTAAATTATCAATTAATTTTGGTATAAAATCCCGAAATCCTGCCCAAAAACTGCATCTACGTACTCTCGAGAATACAATTTTTCCTATCAAAATCGAAAAATCTTGTAAACAGGAGAGTACATAAATTCTGGAAAAATAATTTAAAAATCAATTAACAAGTGTTGAATTCTTGTAATGCTGATCTAAGCGCTTTTGAACATGTGACACATATCTAGAAACCGTTTGTGTTGCATTATGTAACAATTCCAATCCTAAATTGATTTTTATACGGAAGAGCTCTTTAAACAAATCGAAAATAGTTTTCTTGACTGGTGACGGCGGTGGTAGTGGAGTTGTTGTGGTGGTTGTCGAAATTTTTGATTCAGTAATTGTTGAACTTTCCAAATTCGGCTCAATTTCGTTCTCTTTCTCATCAATCTCTTCTTGAATACCTCGCCTTTTCCTAAACTTCAGATTCCGGGGACCATGTTCCGGTACAGATACAGGAGTTACATCTTCCGTTGTTGTTGTTGTTGGGATATTACCAACAACAAATTTTTCTGGGTAATTGTAATCATTTGGATTATACGCAATATTTTCCACACTGCCTTGTAAAATCCTATGATCAACTTGTTGTTGTTGTGGTTGTTGGTAACGCATTGTATTTCTTGATGTTGGTTGTTTATAGACATTACCAAATAGTGAGTTTTCCGGCATACCAGCAATTACTTTACCGATAGCTTCTTCTTCAGCAATACCACCAGAATACTCATCAGAATAATATAAATTATTGTTATTATCACCACGACGATCAATTTCATAGCTACGCCGGGCTGCACCAAATGGATACAAGAAATAACTGGCCAAACCGGCAGCTGCCATTAAACCAACTAAACCAACACCAACAGTGGGCATGACTTCTCTCGATAAATAATTATATAATTGTGTACCAACTGGTTTCTGTTTGATTTTATGTTTTTCAACTTTTGTTGCATTTTTACTATCAGTCTTTGTATCACTTGGACGACGGCGACGATTTTTGTTCTTCTTCCTTTTATTCGAAGGTCGTTTTGATTTTTTATCGTCAGTTTTTGTTAAATCTGTATCACCTTCTTTAGCTTCTACAGGAAGATCTGTGGAATTTTCAAAATTTTGTACTTCAGTTGTAACGCTTGGAGTGACACTTGTTGTTTTTGTGGTGGTAGTTGTAATATTTTGATTTTTCTTATTGACGGCATTATTCAAAACTGATGCTTTGATTTTGGTTAATTTTGTTGTTTCTTTTGATTTGGGTGTGGCTGTGGTAACCATTGTAGAAGAGCTACTAGGCGTTACAGTTGTACCTCTTGTCGATTTTGGTGAGAATGGTTTTCTAGTTGTTGTAACTCGTTTTTTAAATACCGGTTTTAATGTTTTTGTATTGCTTTCAATGAATGTATTACTTTGAGTTTCATTTATTGGTTTAATAATCGGTTTTCTTGGTGGTTTTGTTGTTGTTGATGTTGTTTGTCCACTCAAAAATATCCATGTTGATAGACCACCGGTTGTTGTGGGTTTTTCGATTTTATAAAAATTCAATTTTTTCGTTGTTTCCTCTTCCAAATTGATCTCATCTTCATTTAATGGTATTGCAATACCAGCATGAGATTTTTCGAAATTCTCTGGATTTTTTTGATTCTTATGTTTGGTCAATTGTTGTTTAATTTTTGGTGGTGTTCTTGTATCTAGTGTAACAATATCCGATGTTCTATTAAGATCCATCAATTGATTGGTGAGCCGTTTTAGAGTTTCCCCAATTTGTGGTGTAGACGATCTAGAACAACAATTGAAAAAACGTTCGGGAAAAAAACTCAAACAAGTTCGATAATTTTTATTTTAATTTTTCTTCTTATCATAAATTATTACAATATGGCGTTTTTACAAAATACAAATACAAATTTGATAAATAAATTAATAAATAAATAAACTTAGAACTAGATTTGCCTCAATTTTCTGATACATCACAGTGTTAGGAATATTTGCAAAAAATTTTTTTTTTTTGAGAAAATGAGTATTTTTTCTTGTAAATTAACGTCTTCTACGCCACTTCCACGATTGACTACTACTACTACTACTACTATCTCCATATTTTTTAAGAAAATTTTCAATACTTTTCGAAACTGTAACTCCCTTATCAATTCTATGATTTCTGTGATAATAATCGGCAAGATTATGCCATGTTTTCGTTTGATGATTCCAAAACCAACCATCTGGATGATGGATTGGTTTATGGACATGTTTATAATATGTTATATGTGATTTTTCCGTACCTTTTGTACCAACATAGAAAAATAATGCCGGTATCCACCATGGAAATAATGATAGAATTTTGATAAAACCCAACAAAAACGATAAACCCATTGGTATTAAATATAGATAAGGATTACGTAAGAAACCAAATAAACCACCCAATTTGTCTGACAGCCACATAATCAAATCAAGTAAACCTTTGAAATCTGGCCACCCACCACCATTACTACCATTACCACCATTACCACCACTACCGCCACTACCACCACTACCTCCACTACCACCAGTACCACCAGAGGCGGGTGCTGCTTGAGCTGCACCACCACCACCTGGTGAATCAGCTTGGAGTTCAGGTGGTGGTGCTGGATCAGCTTGTGGTTGTTGATCAGAAGCATACGTTTGAATACTTGGTGTACGATCCGTAGGTGTATTTTGATGGAAATGCGAATTTATTACTAAATTTAAATCGGAACATTCCTGTCTCTGTTGGGGCGTTAGTACAGAACTGGAAATATGGACTTCAGGACATGGGGAATTTGGATTTCTGGTATCTGTAGATGGGGACATGTCTAAATTAAAAGTTGTTATAGGATTATTTAGATTAGAATTGGAAATTTCCTCAAATTGACCAACAATTTCATCTTCACCAGAAGTTTCCCCGGAATCTGGTGTTAATGGTACTGCTGTTGATAGATCACCTATAGAATACTGGGGAGAATTCGAGCTAATTTCAGGATTTGGTGTCGGATATGGAATTGAAGATCCATACCAATTCTGTTTAATTTCTGTTGGTTTATTAGACCATTTCGTTACAATACGATGTACTGTTGGCTTTTTAGTCCCATTTATTGATAATTTTGTGTAATTTTGATAACGATTCAAATCGTTCTTTGTTTTAATATTGGTATTAGGCCAAAATTCCGTTTGTGGTTTTACAGTTGTTGTTGTTGTTGGGGTTTTTTTGACAATTTTTAGTCTAAATGGCGGTTTCGTTGGTAAAGGAGTTCTATGGGTTTTTATGGAACTTTCTGTTACCTTCAACCTAACAGGAGTTATGTTAACTTTCCTTGTAGGTTTTCTTGTTGTTGTTGTTGTTTTAATTTTAGGCACATTTTTTGTTTTTAAACTATTTACAGTATTAACTGATATTGTTTTTGTTGTTGTTTTATTCTTATTATTATTATTATTATTTTTGGAAGTGGCTAATAAAATATGTTTATCTGGTGATTTATTTTTGAATTTACGACTAGTATCATTTTGATTTAGAAATTGATCAGAAAATTGAGGTAATGTTGTGAAATCTTTGCCTTCATCGATAGTGTACCTGGCTGTTGTTGTTGTCGTTGTTGTTGTTGATTTGGATGTTGTTAATTCTGATGGCATTGATACCACTACTGATAGTATTGATAACACTAACACTAATAAATGTTGACACCTCATCTGGAACAAAAAATTAGCAAAAAATTAAGCTGTATTCTATGCTATAGAACAGTGGCGTAACTTCAGAATCCGGGCACGTCCACCAAAATATACTTTAGGCCCTTCGTTGCTACAGCTACATAAGCATGCATCTAATGTTTGGGCCCCCCAAAGGTTCCGGCCCTCCGCGGTCGTTACGCTACTGCTATAGAAGTTGTTAAATAACTGATAATTGATATTTAAAAGTGAAGAATTTAAAGAACTAAGTACCGTGAAGATTTTTTCCAGTTTTGATCACGTTGAATGAAATTGGGAATTTTGCCGCCTACACCCATCAAACAAGAATCTAGGGCAGTATGCTTGAAGTGCATAACAGTTGTTTTTTTTATTTTTACATACCTATCTTTTATCTGTCATCTTTATTAGGCATAATTTTAAGCCAAAAACAAAAAGGAATGTTTTACCGTTAAGCCAAAATATTTTGTCTACCTATTATGTCAACTAGAGAAGAATATATTAGCATATTACGTATGGCAAAAAAAATTGCAAAAAAAAACACGACAGACATCTGGAGAAAAGTGTAATTAACTGATTGTTGTGAGAAAGGAAAAGAGAATAAATAAAAACACTTTGAAAATCAAACAAAGACAGTTTGTAAATGTGTAGGAAAATGAAAGAATTAAATGGTATAATACCGCTACGGTCAACGACTTTCCCTGACCATTCCGGAGTATTCTTATATGAACCACAAATATGGGTCGAAAAATGGTACTTCAATTCAATTACAGGAACAACTCAAAATGGTACTTCCTCTATCAATTATATGACAATATTTGAATAAAAAGTAGAAGAAGCGGACAGGCCCTAATGAATCCAGTTATATTAATTAATATATAATTAATTTTTAAATTGCATGTCAAGTCTTAAAGAACAATGATTTTAATTGGAGGGCTGTTGAACTAGAAATCCATTTATTTTATATTTAATAGGAGAAAGATTATAGGAAACAATCTCAAGCTTAAGCACGCTAATTAATCTAAATTTAATTTAATGTAATTCAATCTAAAAAGGTTTCATTTTTACGAGTAGATTATTAAAAATACTTACGTTTTTTATAAAACCTGTCTTGATTGTTATAACACTGTGAACACTGTAACATCTGAAGAACTACTGGTAGTAGAGACTCTTGAATACCTGAAGAGCTCGGTATAGCGGTATCCATGCTTGTAGCCTAAAATTAATCGATAACAAAAAAAAGATAAGTAATTTAAATATCGGGAATTCAATTTACTTAATGAAGCCAGCTATAAATTTAAATAATTTTTTATTTATCACCATCTGTTTACTGTTAGATAATCTTTGTTTGGAAGTATATTTTAACAAAAAAGTAGTTAATTAACATAATCAATAAATAAAATTACAGTTAATCGATGTATTTATTGTAAGAATTGCGGTAATTTTTCAAAAAGCCCGCCAAATTTTAGTATAATTGGTTGCATAATCATGAACGTGATTTAGAAGGATTATTACACTAAACAGAATTTTAGCGAATTATTTCGGTAGAATTTACTGAAAAGAATAAAAGGACAAACAGATAAATGCAATTTTAAAGTGAATTGTTTGATAATTTCGATAGAAGGAAATGGAAAAGCGCGCCAAGCGGAGTTGTATCGTTGGTTGCATAACTTTAAGGCGTTAGGACTCGGTCTTACGAAAATTCGTATAAAGAATTTTTAAAATAAACTATCCCGTTAGAAAAAATTTAAATTTACTGGAATTTAAAACGATTGGGTTACCATTCACTTTAGATTATTAAATTCAATGAAACATTATTAATTATTATATTAAGGTCAAATGTATCTACATTAGGTGCATTTCCGTTCGACCAACTTTCATCAAATTCTCTTTTAAAAGAAACTATAATATCATGATTTCATAAAATTCATGATAAATTGGGTTTGTTACAGTTTTAAAGCGGTACTAAGTTTCTATCAGCTATTATCTGTAGAATAGTATAAAATACAGGGTCATTCATTACAAACATCCGATGATAGCATTATCAGGTAGAAGTTAAGAATTTTTATTATAAACCCGACAATTGTTTCTGTAAATCCCATCGATTTCAGTGCCATTCAAAATTTCCGTTTTAGTTTCATAAATTAATCACCGCTCATTGAAATCACTAACTTTTTGCATTCTGAATTTACGCATAGACGCTGGAGGCGGCCACCTCGGGCCCCGTAAGACAATCTATTTATCCGAAAAATGATTTTTGCTATCAGCTTTGTCTGTGGGAGCCTTCCTGTCTTACGGGACCCCCCTCCCCACATGACAATAAATATTTATATTTTCCATATTGTTCCCCAAAGTCCTAAAAAAAGCAACAATCAACAAATCAACTCAAGCGCTTGCTTTTCTGTTCTTAACTCGTGTTATTATTAATGGGAGCCCCAAAAATCTGTATCGCCTCGGGTTCCTTGACGGCTAAATCCGTCACTGCTAGTTGAGATTAGACACGTAACGAATCGAATTAGAATTGACCGATATTCTCCAACGTTATAAGTTATAAGCCAATCTCTTGTATTTAAGTCCGGGTCAGTGCAGCAAAGTCAAGGCTAACTTACGTAATTCTGCATCATTTACCGCGCACCTGTTGCAACTTTGATGATGATGATGATCACCAATTTACACATTTTGACCAATTATTACGATTATTTTTTTTTGTATATAAACTTGATGATTATTCGCTTAAATGAATAGAATTGCACCCGACAGAATTGCAAATTAGTCGAATTAGAGCAGAACAGGCAACAATCTCTTTATAGAATGACGATGATGATGATGATGATGATAATGATTTCAAATAGTTTTCTTTAACAGAGACGAAAAAAATTTCAATTTAAAGCTATATTAAAAGAAAAATTCGATTTAAAAATAAAGACAAAACGGTAATAGTAGCTATATAGAAATAGTGTATAGTTTAATAGGAAAAAATGTTGTTCGTCTCATTAATTGTAGGTTACTAGGTGACAAATTGATGATAAAAATCAAGGAAATTACTACGAAAAAAACATTATTTTCTGGTTAATCTGGGTATACCTAATACAGGGTCATCTCAATAAAAAAAACCCGCGTGTCTGGAGATTTCTATCGGTCAAGTTATCTAATTGTAAGTAATTATCGTTAACAGTTTGTTTTCCATGATTAACTTGATTGTTACAACAAGAAAACATAGCAAACTAGATTTTCTATTTCTTGAAATGTATTAAAATTCAACAATGTACATTATGGTTAAACATTGTTTTGTAGAAATTCATGATTTATGATGAAACTGTTCGTGGTTGAAGTCTTTATCATGGAAAGAGGTCGAAGAAATTCTAAATATTAAATAAAAAAACAACCCAACCAGATTCTTGTTATAACTAGCAACTAAATGGCAATTAATTAATTTATTATTGTTAATTGTTCAAAGTGAATATAATTGAATTTACAATAAAATGCTAATTTTCACACAATCAACGACTTTCCGTTTCAATACATACTTGTATTGTGTTAAATTGTTTTAATCATTTCTATAGTTTTGCGGTAAAAAAACTGTTATAAAACAATAATTATTTTCAACTAACAGCATTTATAATTAGTATTTAGTTCAACTAACTCTAACAGCAATTTCAGGCCTATACACGAAACAATCATTGATCAATTTGCTCACCTCATTCCTGGCAGGTTTTCCAAAAATTCCTTGTAAGAAAATCAATTCTAAACACAAACTCAATTTTTTTGATGAGCACTTCTTGTATATTATCACGATTTTCTTCTTCACATACTTTGATTATTTCGATTGTTCTAGTGATTTATAGAAGATCTCTTGTAGATAATTATGTTTTTCTGTTAGTAACTTGTCTTGAAACTGTTGGCAGAGTTGTAACAATTTGCAGGAGGAATTGCTAGACTGTCAGTAACAAACAGCAGGAAAGGCAGCAATTGTAAAAAGACGACAGTTTGTAAAGCAGGGATTGTGTTGTTGTATACTATATGTCTGTATCTGTTTTATTTTATAAAATATAAAGTGGGGGGTCTTCTAAAAACGGCATGAAAATCTAACATTCAGCTTGTTAGAAGAATGTTGATGAAAGTTCACCTGATTTTTCATTCATAACAACAGTAAAAAAGAAACAAATACAACACAGTACTGTTTAGAAGACGTTTAACAATCAAATTATAGTGAATAGCTTCTATAATTTTGTAACGATTATCATTAAATTACTAGGAGAATCTTTATGATTTTGTGGATTTTTGTTGTTGATTACCTATCATTATTATTATTATTTGGAAATATTTCGGAAAATTTATTTGTTTTCAATTTAAATCCTGTTAGTTTTCCACTTAAAAAAATAGAGTTTCATAATATTTATCAATGCGAGACATCCTGAAGCGTTGAATTCATTAAAAATTTTGTTTACAACCGCTTTTTAACCCAATTTTTATTGATTTTATAATATTTAAATTATGACTTAATAAACCCAATTAATTTTTTACTTTTCCGTTAATTTGTATAAAATATCGATTGTTGTCTGTTATGCTTATAACTTTTGCGAACATATGCATCGAATTTACTATATTTCTGGCAGTTTTTCTAACACGTACGATCTTTTTATTAACAACTTAATAACTAAGAAAAGTCGCAAATTGATGTCAATGTTCTTCTGTGAGTTCTCCCATTTATGTTTTAAACGAAATTCAAACGTCTAGGTTCAACTATTTACGTAATTGTTACGAATATACAGTGTGTTTGCGATAATCTGTTATGACAATTTTACAATTAATTTAACGGTAAATAGTTACAGATACAGTTGTAGTAAGAAGTAAGATTTCTAAGAAAATCGCACAAAAAATTGCAATCAAAAAAAAAGATTCAAGGCATCTCTCTAAATTAGTTCTTTTCAACTCAACATTTTTCAAACGACAAGACTTCCTGTGTTCTCTGCCAGGGCCGGATTCCCGCCTCTCAGAATATTGAAATCTAGTTTACAAACATTGTAAAAGTAGAAGTGACCATTGTTCCAGTGGCGTAACTACACCCCCGCTAGCCCCCGCACCGCGGGGGGGGGCGGAGGTGCAAGGGGCCCGATGGTAAAGGAGCCTAAATGGAAATTATGGAGTTTACTCGTA
>JAZBHA010001647.1:2303-15779 GCA_037464855.1 Iselma pallidipennis | reverse complement strand
CAACTTAACATATGAGGCGGAAAAACTAGAAATCATTAACATTGATTTCCCTATACCCCCTAAAATTGTAGGAACAGCCTTAACAACAATTTCTAGTAACAATCATTTAACTGACAACCCCAGAGGGTTGTCCAGAGGCCAAGAGGAAGTTAATGCAGAGTATGCGTAAGATTGAAATTAAATCTATATACCTATGGTTATCTATTAGTTGAGAATTTTCGAGATTTTTCTGAATTTAAATAAACTGTTGATAATTTGCTTATATAGTATGTATAGTCAAGCTAGTTTGACTTGACTCCTCTGACTAAATCAATAAAACAACCATAACAATAAACTAATGAGACAACAATTAGCATCAATCAATTGAGATAGATTGATAGTATGTCAAAAGAAATTTTCGAACTTTTTTACTCAATCTGAGGAGAGAAGACAGAGAAAAAAAGAAATGTCCACTTATTTTTAGTTTGGTTTTGGTCTCTTGTCCATTTGTCCGGTTTACTACCCTTGACAGGTAGTAATTTTTGTCTCATTACTCTACTATTAGGACTGCTTTAGCCATAGGGTCCAAGTCAAGATAGCTAGACTACGGAATTAGATAGCAATATTGAGAGCATTTACCCGGAAAAGAACCAAAAAAACATTCACTGGAAATTCAACATAAAATTGTCTAAAATGTTGTTAAATTTAATGAGGAAAGTTCATCCAGTGGCATAGATAACGTTGGGGCGTTATAATTTTTACCACATATTCTGCCATTAACGTTTTGCTTCATACCAGTATAGAAACCGTATCCCTATGCCTTATCGGGTCGACGTTTCAAGAATTCCAAACTTGTTTGTAAATACTTGAACTGCCTATTTAAAATATTTAAATAAGGATAGAGGTCCGCATATGATAATTAAATTGACATTTTATCAATATAAATTTTCCTATCATGCTATTATTATAGTAGTGACCCAGGTTCAAAAGAAGCAAGATGTTGTTTAAAACTATTATAATTTTAACAAATCTATTTTTTATAAATTGCTGGTCTATTGAAGGTAAAACCAAAAATAAATGTTAAAAATCTAGTAAATAGTAAAAGAAATAATTTTCTAGAATTACCAGAAAAAATTACACTTCAAGTAAAAAACTTACAAGTTTCAAATTCAACAACAATACTAGAAAACTTACATTTATTAACATTAACACCACATATAACTGATCCTATATTTTGTCAAACATGTTCGAAAGTAGTTAATGAAGTGATTCAATATCGTAAAATTGCTAATAGAGAATCAATGAATCAATATCTTAAGAAATTATGTTATTCTCTATCAGAATGGGGTAAGATAGTCTGTGATGGTTATATCAACATAGGACTTGTAAGTATACAAAAGTTTCTTATTACGGGGGTAGATTTCACCAATGACAGATAAATCTAACTGTCGAATAAATTCATTCACCACCGATATGTAAATTTAATTGAAGTTGGTGAAATTAACCTTAAATCTATTTTTGAAACCAATGAATGCTTTTAAAGGACACAGTTTTATATATTCTGGATAATGCAAAAGATTTAACACCTGAAAGGGCTTGTGGTATTTATTTTCAATATCGGAATTGTCAAGATCCGAATGCTAGAAACTGGACAATTGATTTACCATCATTACCATTAAACCAATCCGGCATGGATTTAGTAAGATACCGTTTTTCCAATAAATAATAATAATAATAATATTAATGGTACCATTGAACATTTAGGTAGATTTTCAACAAAATCCTTTGAAAATCCTCCATTTAACCGATTTCCATTATGATCCTTTATATGAACCTGGTAGTGATGCAGATTGTGGTTTATGGTTGTGTTGTCAAAAATGTAATGGTCCACCGAAAAATTCATCAAATGCTGCAGGATATTGGGGTGATTATCATGTTTGTGATACACCCTGGCATTCAATTATAGATCTTATGGATCGAATTACAAATAATCATGTAGATAGAAAAATTAAAAACATTTAAAAATTTCCAATAATTATTAAATTAATCTTAATTTTAGGATAAATTTGATTTGGTTTACTATACAGGTGACATAATTAGTCATAAAAGTTGGACAACTACTATAGATGATAATACTGATTCAATAAAAAAAGTCTATAATATATTTCAAGAAAGATTCAATGGTACCCGGGTACTGCCTATTTTGGGTAATCATGAACCTCATCCTACCGATTTGTAATTTATATTTTGCTGAATTTTTTATTATTTTCTAATTATTTATTTTATTTTTTATTAGTTTTTCGCCACGTGTTAATCAAAAGCTTTCAACACAATGGGTATTTGATTTAGTTGCTGATGAATGGTCTAAATGGTTACCAGAAACTACAAAAAATACCATACTAGATGGTGGATATTATACAATCTTAGTACGTCCAGGATTTCGAGTAATTGTTCTAAATAGCAACGTTTGTTTTACTAGTAATTTGTAAGTTTTATTTGGTTATTTGTTAAACACAAATATTATCAGTCCATCTTTAGTTGAACCGAATCAGTGCAAGTCCATTGCCCATTCAGGGATTCAGGCTCAAAGGTCAGTTAAGAATGGACCGATTCTAAATACGTACGATTTAAGGTTTTGCGCATTTCTCCCTTCTTTCCTTTTTTTTTGTTTTGCAAAACATTACTTCTTCAGACGCCCAAACCTTTCTTTAGTTTTTGGTCTACGGCCTCTTTGTCTCAGGTTGCAGTACAAGTTAAAAGTTGGAACCCCGTAAGAAATTAGCATATAAAAATTAATAGGCTGCGAAATGCCACATATCTAGGACGCTCGTGTGCGTTGCACACCCGGCATACCCTCTTGGGGCGACCCTTTCCAGTCGTGACACGTTCTTATTATATCTTAAACGTTATATGTATGTCTCCCTAATTGTGTCATATGTAGGCAAGTCTTTAGGTTCTGAAGGCGCGAACATCCCTTTCATTAAAAGTTCATTGTACACTCCAGCTCAAAGTTCATCTTGGACTGGACGAGTAATCCATTTTTCGGATTTGTTGCTCTTATGATCAATAGTTTTGTGTAATTTTTTTGCTTCTCAAAATAGTGAAAATCATTTTATTTCCAATTAAAGATGGCTGATTTACGACGATGAAGATCCCTATGGTCAATTGAAATGGTTAGTTCGAATATTGACTGAAGCTGAGAAAAATCACGAAAAAGTTCATATTTTATCACATATTCCACCAGGAGAAACTCGATGTTTAAAACAATGGTTAATACAATTTCATCGTATTGTTAACAGGTTGAATAAACCAACAAATTTAATTATGATTATTCTAAGTTGTCTTCAATTTTTTTTTTTGCAGATTCTCTTCAACAATTAGTGCTCAATTCAATGGACATACACATTTTGATGAATTAAGATTATTTTACAATCCAAATAATAGAACACAAGTGATTAATGCTGCTTTTAATGGAGGCAGTTTTACAACATTTGTAGGTTTAAATCCCAATTACAGAATCTATACAATTGATCCTAACAGTTTGGTAATCACAAGTTTTCTTAATTTTATCACAAAAATCTAAATAATGTTGTCAAAATTTTAGAAAGTTTCAGATTATGATCATTTTACTTATAATTTAACGAAAGCCAATCAGAACAACACAAATCCTGATTGGTACAAATTATACTCGTTTAAGGAAGCTTACGGTTTAAAGAGTATGGAGTATGAGGAACTAGGGAATTTAGTAAAACGGATGGCCAATGACAATCATCTGGTAGCACAATATCATAGGTATTATTGTTTGAAATAAATATCTAACTAGGGACCAGAAGCGTATGTTCTTTATGAGTGGCCGTCTCACAATCAGTGATCAAAAAGGCTATTGAGCTTCGGCTTCAGAGGCTCTTTTAGTGGAGCAACCTGAAACGTCATTATGTGGGTGCCACAAGCTTATGTCCTCCTTTGACGGCCTGCTCAGCTACAATCACTAAAAAAATGATGGATAGCCCCATTGTAGCTGAATTTTAAGCTTGATTAGCGGACCCCCTCTTTGAATGTTGTCTTTCGTGACTGTAAGTTTAAGGTTCAGGTGTCCTTTTTGTCTGAGGTCCTGGAGTTTTAAGCCCAACTAGCTTTGTACCCATTGGCTTTAGAGTAGATTCACTAATGGAAACCAACATTTTCAGGTTTCTGGTAAGAGACAGTGATCCAGAAATGGCAAAAGGTTGTGATGGACAATGTCTTCGCCGTGTCCTTTGTACTATCACATCAGTAGAAGCTGATGAAGCTTTACAATGTGAACAAATCAAATAAAAATTTTTCATTATAATAACATTATTATATCTCAGAAATACACAATGTTTAAGATTATTTGAAATTATAATATGACCATGATTGTTATGACATCATTGTTTTAATAAATAAATAGTTTTAAATAAAATCTTTAGGCAACCATTCCAACAGAGGCACACCTGTTGGTCTCTTCTCTACTCCTCTACCTACCTGTTTTGTCCTTATTATAAAACTAGACATGTTAAGAATAGCCAACAAATGTTTTTATAAGATTTTTAACAAAGACTAATTTGAAGTAAATATTTGATATAAATCGAGTGATTTTCTAGGATTATTCTAATAGAACAGGTAAGTTTTAGTAGAAACTAATCGAATAAAACTACTTTTTTTTTTTATTTAGAACATTATCTACCTTATTAGGAAAAAATTGTTAAATAAATACGTATAGTGATAGTGGATTTCCCGTAGTTCTCCGGAATTTCTTGATTTTTTTTTTTTAAATTATATTACCTACAATTATTACAATGTCACTGTTAAACTTCACAGTTTCATTATTCAATAAAGTTTCTAATAAAAAGGTAGAAAATAAGTGGGTGAGTGTCCTTATAAGTAAATTATTATTGTTTAGAATTTGGAATATTTTTGTTATTTTGGGTAAATATTTACGAGAAATTCCATCTAATAATAATTTAAATTACAAATAAATGAAATTTTAATGACTACAAATATAGGGTGTCTCACAGAAAACTGCTACCCTGTATGCATAAAAAAAAACAACAAAACAATGACTTAAGGAGCTTACGACATTACGACATCTTTACTTAAGTCATACCGTAAACATAAATGCAAATGTTGCTAAAATAAATATTGTATATAGAATTGTATTCCAGTGATTATCTGGTATAATTTTTGTGTTGATTTTAAGGTTAGAGGCTTATAACCTTTAAATTTTAATGTCTTTTTAACGCTAATTTGTTTATAAATGTCGACTTGTATTACCTATTGAGTCGTATATTATTAGAAAATTGTAATTAATTTATTTATTTCCGGTATCTTTTGTTCATTATTATTATTGCGTTTGATTTTCTAATACGTTTTCAAGGATTATCGATATTCGTGCCGTAAAAATAATTACTCTCCAATAATTACAACTATGGTTTAATTAATTATTAATCTAAAACACACAGTGGTGGATCTAGTATGAGGCTGATGAAATTTAATTTTCAGCCCCCCCAGGCCTCCCAACAAGCAGGGGCCTCCTCCCTTAGCCCTTAACTAGTACAATCCACGGGGTACATGACAAAGGGGCCTCTTAATAACATAATCCCCAGTCAGGGCTGGTTTAAAGCGCTAAGCCTACTAAGCAGTCGCTGAGAAGCGGACTAAAACCTATTACTATACTCGGTTAAAACGACATCTTATTATCTTATATAAGTACAGTAGGAATTTTTTACCGAGGCGAGAGTTGACGCAAATGGCCTTGTACTGACAAAGAATGGGCGTGCACTTATGACTGCTTTTAACGAATAAGGAACGTTAGGATGGCCTATCTATTCTACTGCGCATCCAAAGCTCCCGCCTCGGTAAAAAATTCCTACTGTACTCGCGTAGTGCTTGCATAGAGGCGCTGAGATACCTGGAGCCGGCCCTGTCTTCGGTCTCCCTGGTGTCCCTCACTGGACACACTAAATGTTATATTGGGGAGAGGATTGTTAAGTTAATCGATTCGGAAATGGTGTAAGTTAACTTTCTTTAACTAGCTATATTTAAAATTTAAATAACTATTGATCCCTTATTCAAAAATAACCGTTTAAATTGAACAATCAAGTACCTATGTATTTATTTATTTTATACAAACTGCGTTTTCAGTCTTTCACTTTCTAGTTCCTCGTTTGCTCGTATATTTATATTGTTTACCATTTTGCTTTTTTAATTACTTTTATGCATTAATTTTTGATAATTTCGTCAGTGAGTTTGAAAGTAGGTAATTACGTGATTCATATCATTGTATAACACGTTATAAGTACAAAACAACAATTGAATAAAAAAAATAAATCAAAACCAAAGGCTACACTTGACGTCTCGGGGAAATCCCTCTTTTATTCAATTCAAATTTTACCAATAATTTAATTATTTTCACGAATTTAGATAAAAATACAGTAGAACTTCGATAACTCGACACAACCGTCACAAAAAAGACTGCCGAGTTAATGAAAATTACAAATCACAAATAACAGATTATTAGATAGGTAATATGTAAATTATACCGAGTGTACAACGATATTTCAGGTAAAAGTAAGTCACAAACTAAAAACACAAATCGTTAATTAGGTATCGAACTTCAAGTTGGATTAAGGTGAAGTTGTAATGGATTCAAGGGATTCAACTCGTTGAACGATTTCTCGTGTCAATTTGATGCAGTCGCACAGCACCAAATCGAAACGACTAATCGAACGACTCGATTGTATCATGTGTGGTAAAATCCCCCCACGATAAATTGCTCCAATTTTCTATACAATTACCTAGTTGTTCGATTTATCATTCGATGAACTGAGTAATGTGTGGCTTGCTTTAGTGTTAGGTCTTTAGTGAATAGTCACGTTTTCCAGATAAAAAATGATAACATACGGAGAAGCAGATTTACTTAACACGTTTACTGCGGCGGTGAAATCGGCTGTTTGCCGTTATACGTGCTGTTTCTACCATCGGGGTCAAGCTAATCTGGATTCACAAAAATTGCTACTTATTCAGTAAAGAAGTTTAAGTTTGTACTGAGAGGAAGAAACAACGAAAACAACAATTCTAGCAGAAATCGCACACCCGGAAACACGGCTTCTTGACACCGGAGTCAAGTACCCCAGTGAACGTGCTAGCTGAATAAAGCAATAATCCACGCTCTACTGTATCTATTAAAAACGTTATGTTATTAAGGCGCGAATTATCGAGGCTCTACTGTACTTTTTTAGATATTTTGATAAAACCTAAGTATTTATCTGTCTATTTCTTTTACAGATGCAAGATGTCTATCGTCCGTCTCTTCCACATTTTTCTTCTCTTCTCAACAATCACAATTATCAAATCAAAAATCAATCATTGCAAATCGCATTTATTAGATAATTGTTTTTGTGGACCAGTATTCTATAATAAAGAAACACTATTTGCTGTTAATTGTACGAATCAAGGTTTTCATACAACAGAAATGTTAGAAAATCTACCCGAAGAAACACAATTATTAATATTTACTGGTAATCATTTATCAACATTATCAACGAATATTTTCGGTGATAATGTTGATTTGAGTGATTTAAAAATAATTGATATGAGTAATAATGGTATACGTGAGATAAAAGGTAAAGCATTCCATCATGTTTTGGGTGTTGAACGATTAATATTGAATCATAATAATATAACAATATCAAATCAAGATGATGGTAATTTTCATCATCCTAGAGTATTTTCGAATTTTTATAATTTAAAAGAATTGCATTTAACAAATGCATTTGCTGATAATACAGATGCTGCATTAGCCAATGATTTACACGATATATTTGTTAATAGTAATTTAACAAAATTGTATAAATTACATTTAGAACAGAATGAGATACGTTATTTTAAAGATGTGAATGTCTTTTGTGATCTACCCGATTTGCACGATATCTATTTAGGTGATAACAATATACCGAATTTGAATTTTAATATAAATTGTTTGAAAAATTTACGTTTTATCGATTTAGAAAATAATAATATAACGAAATTTCATCAACAAGATTTAGAACGATTTGATCATTTAGCTAAACCGTATCGTTCAGATAATTTGATTTTAGAGATTAATGGAAATCCATTTAGATGTGATGATGCTATCAAAACATTATATGATTGGTTACATAAAACCAATGTAGAAGTACGTAATAAAGATCATTTAGAATGTCATCAAGCTAAATTCGGCCATAAATTTATTATGAATTTGAATTTGGTTGCTGAAGCAAAACATGCACGATTATCACAGGCGATAACAATGTTATTAATTACATTAACTATTGTTTTAATTATATTATCAGCAGCTTATATTTATATGAAAAAAGATGCTGTTCAAAATCTATTGGAACCGATTATTGAGGCGTGCACCAGAAAAGTGCAATATACAACGATTGAGGAACAAAATGTTTGAAATCTTGTTTGTATAGTGTAGCTATTTTTACGTGGCTCTTTTGACTAAAGCAACAACACAAATATAATAACAAATACATGCTACTTTTTCTATTGTTGTGGTTGATTTATAGCTTTAGTCAAATGGACCAAGTCAAAATAGCTGGACTATACGCATGTATGTGATTTGTTTTGTGTTCGTAAACATTTTGGACTTAAGTATAGTCGTTGCCATACAAGTTTAGCGCCACGTGACTAATGAGCGAACTATTAATTGTCAATTTAAAGAAAGCTGAAATTTGCCCACCATTATGTGTAAAACAAAGATGACGTCCTGTCCGTGGTATTCTTATACCATAAGTAGAATAGATGGCACTTTTTCCCTACTCCTCGATGGTTGGCACTTTTGGAACCGCCTCTGATTGGTCACGCCCTCTAATTGGAAGGCCTTCCAAAAGTGCCAACCGCCAATTAGAGGGCGTGGCCTAATGACCCCTCGACCACTCAGAGGGGCTTCCAAAATTGCCAGCCGTCCAGGAGTGGGTGAAAAGTGCCATGTATTCTACTACCATACATTGGGTCAAGTGACTTTAAAGTTAGGGGCAACGATTATAGTTAATTATTCGTGTTTTTTTTTTGCAATATTTTTTATGTAGCTACTAATTAGCAAAAAAGTGTGCAGCAACTTTTTTGTGTTTCTTAAAAGTGCCAAAAATTGACGTTGCTTTGTTTAATATTTAATTAAATATTATTGATTGATTTTTATTCGTTTTTTTTTAAGAGGTGCTCGTCTTGTTTTTTTTGCTTTCCTACTTATTGTTAGTAACGTAAAAATCAGTAAATTAAGTAATAATAGGTAGGTATAATTGTTGTAAATACATAATATTATAAAAAACTGTTTGTACATAATTTTTTTTAATAAAATAACAGTAATAATGGTAATAATTTAACAGTCTTCTTTAACTTTAACGCGAACTCCGTTTTTATTGTAAGTCCTTTGCTCAGCCCAACTCGAAGTCCTTTTTCAGCAATGTGAATGGGGCTTAACAGAATTACTGAATAGTGGTGGACTACCTTAATATACTACCGTTTATCAGCGACATCTATTGCTAACATTCCAAATCAATAAACAAATTTTGCTGGGGATTTAGTGATTTTATTTTTGAATTATTTCAATTGGCAGCAGTTGTTGTCAAAACATAACCTTAAAAATATTGTACAGTTGATGCAAGTCAATACGTTGTAAGTCGTGATCTGGGAAAAAGTGGTAAAAATACAGGAAAAATGTCCAGAGATTCACATATTGATCGAGATTTAGATTTATCAAATGCAAATCGTGGTGTTTGGTTAGTAAAAGTACCAAAATATATAGCAAATCGTTGGGAGAAAGCACCTAGTGATGTGGAAGTAGGCAAACTGAAAATCTCAAAGTAAGTCAAGTCATCTTTTAACAAATACATAATATTAATAATAAAAATGTTTGTACGTTAAAAATTAATAGAACAGGTCAAAAAGCCCAAGTTGCATTAACCTTATCATCAGCTATACTCAATTTAAATGAACCAGGTGAAGAAAATATACCAAAAGACCATCGATTAGATGTTTCTAAAGTTACACAACAAACTTTAGGTGTATTTTCCCATGTTATTCGTAAGTTGTTTTGCATATTACATAATTAACAACCTATAATAAGTAAATTTTATGTAATTTTTCTAGCAACTCAAACTGATGCTGTTGTACCTGAAACTGAAAAATTGTATATGGAAGGTAAAATTGTCCAAAAACTAGAATGCCGTCCGTATGCTGATAATTGTTATATGAAATTAAAACTGGAATCTATACGAAAAGCCTCATTACCAGTCAGAAAAGTTAAACAACTCGATCGTGTAGTTACATCATATAAACCAGTTTCAGATCATAAAAATAATGTTAGTAGTACTTGAAATGATCTTATATTGATTGATTTTTAATCGTATTTCTCTTATCTATAGATTGAATATATGGAAAGAAAGAAAGCTGAAGGTAAGAAGGCTCGTGATGATAAAGATGCTGTATTGGAGATGTTATTTGCTGCATTTGAAAAACATCAATATTATAATATAAAAGATTTAGTGAAAATCACTAAACAACCAATTACATATTTAAAAGAAATTTTAAAAGAGGTTTGTAATTATAATTTGAAAAATCCACACAAAAATATGTGGGAATTAAAACCAGAATATCGTCATTATAAACAACCGGAAACTAGTGAAGAAAAGAAAGACTCACAATCAGATGATGATTAGTTGGTGTTCTAGTTTTAATAATAAATAATTTTGTGTTTATACATTTACATTGACTTTTTCTATTCCAATATTGAATGAAGCCTTTAAATAAACAACTAAATTAGGGGTGGACCGTGCTTTTTGGGGGCCGTATCAGAAAAGACCTACAAGTGATACTCATTTGTAGAATTTTGGGACCTCTGCCCTAACGGGACCAATTACGCCATGCTCCTGGCTATAATCATAAAATTATAATTATTTTCGTGTAGTAATATCGTAGTTACAGTTAATAGGCACGAAGGGCCAGCCCTTCGTGCAGGCATCCGTTTGGCCTACATACGTTATCTTGATGTATCTGACCACCTCTTCCACGATTTCTTCTTAATGAATAAAGTGATCGATTTTGGTGCCTCTGGTGACCCTATACCCTATGCGAATGCTTACGTAGGCGTAGTTCCGGCAGCCGGCCCTGAATGATCACTTAATGGTCAAGGCTAGTTAAAAATCAATTTTTCTATTATTGTTATTGATATAAAATAGAATAGTGTCAAGGAATGAATTGACATTATCCGTTAATTCGGTGTCGCTTACTGTAAAGGGTCTATGACATCCTCACAATACCGAATAATTCAATAATTATCTATCCCCTAATCTCACTTTGGTGTATATGACTGACATAAATTACAATTGATTTATTACCGAGACAACAAAACAGATTCAAGGTTTAAATCAATAATTCAGCAAATGTTACTGAATACGTACGTTGGACATTTATTTTTCGTTATTATTGTGAGCCAATTTATTTGTGTACTTATTAACTATTAATGAAACATAATACACATTTCAGTCCTTTTCTTCAAGGACCTCTCCAAACGTAGTGGATATGCGTATTGGCGGTGTGGCAGTGAGAAATAATAATCAACAAACATGTGTTTATTTATATTTTTTTCGCGGACGGACTACAAGCTGCAATGACGGTTGAAGTGAAACAGATGTATTAAAAAGCGGTTGTTAGGAAAGAGATCGAGTGTATTCTGTTCTAGTCTGGCCAATTTGTAAAAATGCTCTATATCTTTCCCAACGACTGCTTTCTGACACATCTTTTTCACTTCAATCTGTATTATACCCGAGAAAAATGTACATCAACACTAACACCAGTTTCATGTTTGTTTATTATTCTTCACCGCAAATACGCAAATGCACTACGTTTGGAGAGGCCCTAAGGCTTCTACGATATGTATAGTAAAACTACGATTAGATGGCAGGCCTGACTAAAGCAATAAATCACTTATAACAAAATCTTTGTGCTTATCTTGTTTATTGGAACATAAGCTTTAATGATTAGTTTACAAATATAAAATTTGAACTTTTTTGATTTGCTATCACATCAAATTTTGTCTCAAATTCTAATTTTCACAAAATAAACTTTAATTAGTGCTCTTGAAATGTCTATATCTATACATAGATAGAAGAAAAATTGATTTTTCGAATTTTATCAAAATTGTCTGGTAAATAAGGCCACTTGTGACTAGAATTCGATGGGACATCAATAACTTGGTCCTCTAATTTAGAGAGGTAAAACAACTAGACTAATTTGCTTTTGAAAGTGTTAGTTGTTATTGAAAAACAGATATTGTGAAAAGGTTTAATTTTGATTTTCTAATCGACTTTTGAACAAAGCACCAAAAGCATTTGCACCAGTTTGATTGATCTCTTCATATCCATAACTTGCCATTGTTCGTTTAGCTCGATCGTACCAATTATTTAAATTTGGATATTTTGAAATATCGAAATTGATTGCCTGTCAAAAACTTGCCTTAATAAGTATTACTTAAAATTATTATAGGTACGGCAGAACCCGGTTATAACGACAACTTGGTTATTACTACGATGACCGAATAGACTCGACTCTGTTGTGTCTTTATAACTGGCTTCTACTGTATTTCATAAATACCTCCATTGTAGCGATCACTGCAACAATTGAAAAATCGGCAATCGTCAAATAAGAACCAGCCATCCATGGTTGGTCTTTGACAAACATATCGAGAAATTTTAGAGCATCTTCTAGTGGTGCGGCTTTCGTTTCGTCCAGTTGTTGGCCCATAAATGCAACAGGCGCCTAGAACAACTCTTCTTACTTTACATGCTTGTAGGTTTATGTAAGACAGTGGTGTCAAACTCATATATAAACATGGGCCACCAAGTATGATTTTAGTGAGTCACAAAAAATTGCAATGCTTAAAAGGGCCACGGGTTTGACACCCTTGATATAAAACGTATACGTATACGTACAATGTAGTCCACATATCTGGGCCATAATGTGCCAGCACTGAAGAAAAGTCTCTGATTTACTATAGCACCCTTCTTCGGATCTCTGGGATATAAACTGTCATCTTTAGCATATTGATCTACCAAATATTTCATAATAACATGACTGCAAATACATATATTTAATTCATTTTATTGTTTATTAGAACTATTCGATAAATTCCTTACCTGTCCCATAGAATGAAACCATTATCATTTATTGCTGGAATTGTATGCATTGGATTGATCTGTAAATTATAATCAAAATTAAATATATTGAATATAATTGTTACAAATTTCGAAATAAATACTTTGATAAATTCCGGTTTTAGATGTTCGTGAGCTAAAATATTTATCGTAATTATATTATGTTTAATATTAAGAGCTTTCAACAACAACATTACAGCTCGACTTGATGGACTTCCTACATTATAATAAATATCAATTGTATGACCGGTCATTTTTGGATCAAAAGTCCTAAAATTAC
>JAZBHA010001646.1:0-16929 GCA_037464855.1 Iselma pallidipennis | reverse complement strand
TGTATAGAATGTTCAGGAATCCATCGAAATCTTGGATCTCATATATCTAGAGTTAGATCATTAGATCTTGACGAGTGGCCGTAAGTTTATAAAAATCGAATTATTATTAAAATCTAGTATTATTATTTTTGATTTGTTTATAGGCCTGGCCATTTGAGTGTAATGCTGGCAATTGGTAATCTCTTAGCGAATTCTGTTTGGGAATGTCGGACACAGGGTAGAACAAAACCAACACCCTCATCAAATCGTGAAGATAAAGAACAATGGATACGTGCTAAATATGAAGCAAAAGAATTCCTACCACCACCGAATAATACAATGCCATTAGGTCAACAATTGGTCGATGCAGTATGCAGTTCAAATATTAAACTTATCATCCATGTCCTAGCTCAAGCTAATACAGATCAAGTTAATGCAACAGTATCAACAAGAGATTTACGGACACCACTTCATCTAGCTTGTACAATGGGCAATTTAGCTGTTGCACAATTACTGATATGGGTAAATTATTCAAAAAATCTATATAATCAAGTGTTGATTAATAAATTATTGGTAATTTTTACAGCATAATGCTAATGTGAAAGCAGTGGACCAAGATGGACGAACTTGTTTGGCCTATGCACGTGCTGCTGTTAGTATAGCAACAACTAAATTAATATCAGCAAATAGTGTTAATGCTGATGTATCAATAGCTGCCAGTAGAAGTTTAGTTGATCTTCTTGTTTCCTATGGCTGTCCTGAAGTGTCTTGTGTGCCGGGTAGCGGTACTCTGCCTCGTCGACGGGGCAGTCAAACATTGCCTCAATATGAAAAACTACCATCAAGCGTAATATAAATTAAACTGCAATTTAAGAAAAAAAAATAATAATAACTTGACTGATATTCAACTTAAAATCCGGAGTGTTTAGTATCACAGGAAACTTGTAGCAATCATTGTTAGATTTCCATTGTTATTTAGCAAAATATTAATGTTAATGTTAAAAAGAATTCTTTCAATAGTGGTACTGATTCTCAAAAGTGTTCATGCTGTTATTTAGAAATTTAGCAATGATAACACTCTGGAAATTTCAATAAATACAAAACATTGCACTGATTAATGTTAAGTGTATTTGATAGAAAATTGATTAGAAAAAACAACTGGTTTAGTCATAATTTTATGCAGCTGAACAATCAAGTTTTTCCACTTTATATCTCTAATAATAATAATGCACATTGTACTTAAAGATGTTGTTGTGGTCGTATTTGAAGCGGGAAAGAAGAAAATCAATTTCCAATAAACAACTTAAACATTGTCAATTTTTTTGCACTTTAATTCTACACTCATTGGTAATCTAATTTCGTAAAGTATTATATTTACATATTAAAGGACTATACTTATTATACAACAAACCTTTTATATGTGAAATTTGTAATATTTGTACCTTGTACGTGATAGTTATTTAATATTATTATATTTGCAGTGTCTTATTGAGTTTTCGTTTGCCAAGTGTGTTTGTGTACTCTGTGGTATGATTATTGAGTTTATTAATTTATACAGAGAAGGAAAAAAAACAATACAAAAAAACAAATACTCTCTTTTTGTTATAATTATTATTTACTGTATATAATTTCGCCAAAGATTTGTATCTATTGTTTTTCATTTTGTTTGTGTATATATGGTGCTAAATTATGTACAGAAATTATATATGTTGTTCTTCCTTACATAAAAATGTTATAAAACCTAGCAGGACGTTTTATTTGTTACCTAAAAATGAGACATGAATTCTGAAACATTGCAGTTCAAGTATTAAACTGTTCCTTGAAAGTGGATGAAGATAGCCCATCATTTCTAACAGTTTTTTGGGAGTTTTGCATGTATTTTGTGTACCTTTCCAGCAGTAATTGTACTTGTAAAGTGGAATCCATATGCTCCAAATTCCTGTTGGGGATACTTGAGTAAACTGGGTTTTCTATGCACCAATTGGTTGATGAGCGTTTACTCAAGTATCTTCATCAGGAAGTTAGAGCATGTGGATGCCACTTAACATGGAGTTAATATGTAGGTTAGTAGGATCCCATGGGAATGTGAGACTTCTTTGCATCGGCATTTTTATATGCGATCGCATTACGGTCGACGATACCATTAAACTAGATAAGTAACTGTCCAGTGACAGTGGTTATAACTTTGGCCAAATTGTTTTCTCCCCTTGACCAGCCCACCGGATGCCCTTATTGTCCTCTATTCTCCATAGGGATAGTGAGATTTAAATATTGTAAGGGATTTCAATTACACCCTGTATATGTATAGATACATATTCGGTGCAATTCAAACGCAACTCTTCATCTTTATCTTCATCTCCTCCCTACCCATTTACAGCTGAAAAACACGACCAGTAGTAACAGTAGAGAACAGAAAACTTGTGGTAGGAATAAGGAGAGATATATGCGGGTAATCGTGTTCATATTTGATTTAGGTGTCGCGCTTAAGCTTACTGGACGGAACAAGCAAATCTTTGAAGGATGAAGATGAACATGAAGATTTGAGTTTGAATTGCAACGATTGTTGGCGATCAGACCATCCGCCATAAATATTTCTGGTTGCGCCCTTGCTAGAAACACAGTTCTGCCCATGGAATCTTTTAGTTTTTCTGAGTAGTTACTATCTACAAGACAAAGAAGATTGTAGGCAACAACTGTTTTTGATAGGAGAAGTTAAAAATTCGTTTCTATAAAGATCTTTTATTGTAATGCAATTACAGAAAAACTTGATAGACAATTTGATAAAGGAATACATACTGATGTACCTATAATATATCTACGTCACATACCTTTGATTCAAAATTATATACATTTTAAATTTTATTATAACTAAAATACTCTTAAATTAATATGCCAAATCCCTTACATTTTTGTTTTAATAAAAAGAAGGAATTCATCATATTATACCTATCTATATATCAATTCTAGAAATACTTGTAAATAGTAGACTATTTTTTGAAATTACTGGTCCTATAACAAAATCCTTTCATTTCCCTCCCTTATTGTAATGTTCTTATATATTGTTTAAACTACCCAAGCAATCCTTCCGACTCTATCACAAGTTGTTGATGTAGTACCAGGTATACTAAACCCTCCAACACCTCCAATAACACTAACTCCAACAGCTGTGCCATGAGGGTCGGGGGGTGGTGCTGATCAGTCCGGATCATATTTACAATCAATTCTCAATAATATAAATACAGCAATAAATGTAATAATAGCCAATAATAATTCAACTGATGCTAGAACAATTAAATCATTCTCTTCTTCTAATGGATCAGTGATACAGATATGATCTTGATAACAGCTAAGGACTTTTGTTGATTGTAGCATAAGAATAGCGACAAAAGAACAAGCTGTTGCCCATAGAATTGTTAATGGTATAGCAATTCGTACTGATGGACCAAGGAAACGAAGTGTGGAACCAGGCATGCACGTGGAAGTACGGTAACCTCCGAAACCTTTGGTTGTGTGGATGCTGGCAGCTGAGAAAAAAAAAACACAAAAAAAACATTAAAATCTTTGTGAAGAACTTTTTAATTATGTCAGTGAATATACTTTATTAGACTTCTTGTTGATTTTATTTTAATGAAAATTCATTGTCTTGTAGTCTCAAAGATTACAAATTAAGCCCTCGTTTCTACTAAAATCAATATTTTCGCAATCGTTTCATGGTTTTTTTTTGTGCTCGATCTACTACCTAGAACCATTTCGCCTTATCAAAATTTCATATATTTTTATGTGGGCAAAATATTCTACTATGTACTCCTACAAAACTTCCTCTTTATACGCACAATTTGATATTTGTATATTCCTGTGGCGTATGAAAAGTGAAATTGAATCAGTTTTCATGTCTGGACATTTACATTTCATTGTTCCTCTCTGACAGAGCAAGAATTTTATATAAAATTTCAATATAATTTTGATTTTTCTATCAAGCCTTTTATTTGACAAGAAAAATCTACAAATTATAACTTTGAAGTGTAACAATAAATCACAGAAAATATTTCTCTGCAGCGTCTGCACCAAGCTAGACAACAATAAAAATCCTGAGAAATGACACTATATTTTATTACAGTGAGACTGCGTCGAGATAGGAACGAATTTGATTTTCCTCAATTTACATTCTTTTTAGGTGAGAGAAAATGTCGACAATTTCCAATAAAAACGAATTAGCTTTACATTTTATATTTTTGTAGTTTCCATCGTAGTTCCATTTCAATTCTCCTAACAAAAAACTCGATTTTAGAACGAATATATTATGATTTTCTACCGAAACTCTCTCGTTTAATTTACTCTTCACCCTCTGTCAGATTTTCATATTTCATAGACTTTCAGCATAGATGCTATAAATTTAAAGTGAACAGGATGTTTTTGGACCCCGATGGCTGAAAGTTCGAAGTCTATCAATACGTATTCTAATAGCGTTTCCCCCACACATAATTTACAACTAGTTGGTTAGATTTAATACTAAAACTTTGACAAGCAATAAAAAAACGTATTAATGAGAACGTCTTGAATCTTAAAAAAGTTCTAGAACAAGAGTATATTTTTTCTATACCTATTAGTGTTGTTTCACATGAAATCAGCTAGCTAAAATCAAGGGTCATTGTTCGCTATCAAGCCCTTAATCCTTACGATTGACAAATGATTGGATTTAAGAGAACTTCCGTAATTGTGGAGTATAATTAAATCTTATTTATTACGATGTAAACAATTATCAGTGAAATACTTGAAGCTTGTTTTTGTTAACAGACAAAAAAGGCTCTGGGAGAGAAATTAAGAATTAGACTATCTTGCGCTATTTTCTTGTCTAGTCTAACTTGGGTTTTGTTCATATAAAAACTGAAGCAGTATTTAGATTCCCGTTTTAGTCTTTATTTCAAAAAAATCTACTTTTTTTACTTTATTCTACATAAGAAACTGTTTTTTAGAGTTGAAATATGAGTAATAAACATTATAAGTAATCAAGGTATCTAATTAAATTACAACCATTACCATTCTGCTTTTCGAAGTGCGAACATAGGCGAGAGTGATAGTCTTAAGGTTCCTCTTAAGTGGAAGCGAAATACAGAGTAGCCGACCTGTAGTAAACACAGGTTGAATGGAGGGTTGTACACAGTGGAAATAAGAATAGGCTTCAGGTAGTTTTTCTACAAATTGTAGGATATCTTTGTCGTACTGTGAGATCTCGACGATCTCGACTGTGCGAACATAGGACACTCTTCACAAGTGCGACAGAATAGAATGAATTATATCTCTATCCCAACATTCTTTTTACTATTTGACTACTATGTTCGTAGAAACCCCGCCATCCCTGTATGTATGTTCATGTTACAATAACAAATTTTTGTTGTTAATAAAGTATTTTTCAGTTTTTTCACTGTTTACAGTTTCAAAACCCGCTATTTATCAGAATATTGAACGCTTATTTCGTAAATAAACGCCTGCTTGTTTACTGTTGGAATAACAATCTTGGACTTTAAATTTGGTGGATGCGCCGGGCAAATTATAGACGCGATATTCGCACATATTTGTGTATACCGGTAAGCGATTAAATTCGGTTTCAACAAAAACTAAATGGAGATTTATTAGAAATTATTAGTTGTAATAAATTGGGTAATTCTGTTAAAGGTGAATAAAATGGGGGTAGTAACTTCCATTTTTTCCCCCCGACTTCACTTTCATATTACACTCATTCTGGGTTTATTATTTCGAAAAAGCGGCTTCTTTTAGATAAAAGATACGTTTTTTATCACCCTATTCTATGTTATAGCGAAGCAGAAATGTTTATGGGTCTTTTCAAGATTTTCGGCACTAAGTTTTCACACATATTACATCATATTTTAATTATGAATACGTTGTTGACTTCTGACATTATCTAAAAGCTGTATTTATGTTGACTGGAAAATATATCATTTTTTCTGAACTTTCTTTTCATGAATTGATGTAGAAAAACGATCATCTATTGAATTGAAGGGAAAAATTCATGAATAAGGAAAGCAGAAGTCATATTTGAAAGCTTCTTAATGTCTATTAACATAAAACTGGAATGATGAAAGAAAACTAATAGATTGAATATTCATTTGTAAGTAGTGCAACTTTTTGAGGTATAAATTTGAATCTTTTAAACGAAGTTTGTGTGTGTTTCTTCTCTTCTTTTTCTGATTCAACGTGTCAACTTATTCCCAATTAATCGTGTTGTACTTTATCGAATAAACAGAATTAGATCAACATTCTGTATTTAAACAGAATATCTTGTAAACTATGTTCAAGTTCAATATTTGAGAATTCGCCTTCAGGGTCTATCTTACCAATTAGCAACATCTTAAACAAAGCATTAAATAATTTTATTAATTGGACCATCGTATTGTTGAGGTATAGTTTATTAGCTTTAGGATTCTGGTTGGCACGTGTTGTTTATATTTAAACATAAGAGAATATGGAATAAGTAAATACAGTCAAAGATACTGTATTTCAGTTAACAAAAGTTATTGATTTTACAATCGTAATTACGTTAATTTTAATTGTAAAGCAAAAGAATACGCAAAATTGTTGATATTTTTCGTCAAATTTGAATTTCAAAAAATGTTGTTTCTACATCAAAGGTTTTATATTTCTTTTACTCTGATCTCAATATATATATTTTTTTAAAGCAAATATTTATAATTAATCACCATTTCCTGCTTTTAATTTGAGCTTTGTTTATTATTTTTATATTTGAATACTGGTGTGTTTGTATGCGTTCCTTTATTACATTTTTTAGAAAATTACATTGGTCTTTGGTATTTTTTTTTGGGTTTTCTGATAGCACATTGTTTTTGTAATCCTGAAGGCTTCAGATAATCAACTTTTTGTTTGTTTTCAACATTTTTACAGCGAAACTTGCACAGTTTTTCCGTACTTTCTGCAGTTTTTTAATGCCACATTTAGAAATACTATTTTGATCGTCAAATTTCTAATTAAACATACTAGTAATACACCTAATACTAGTAATCGTTATTTATTTAGAATAACAGAAACGGTTAAATTAATGAAAGCCGCAATTTACCACTGTCCTTTATCAGAACATTAAACACTCAGTTAACTTGGACATTTCAATTATTTCCCTTAATGACTATCGTTTGCAATACAACTAAAATAATTCTATCGTCAATAATATTGATTATCTCTCATTTTGTTTTATATGACATACATAAAACGGAACAGTAGAACCCATTAAACGACCACAGTATTGGGGGAAAAAAAGAAGACTCAAAAGAGACTTTACAATCAATTGATGGAAACAATTTTAATGGGCTTGAAATCGAACAACAGAAAATGTAATTCTTTTGTGGCTATATCTGTGCCTGTGAACAATACAGGGAATAAGCCTTGAAGCATCATGTGTGACCTCGAAGGGCATTTCTAGGTAGGTATATATATAAGAACAAAGAACCATTAGGAATAAAGAATTGTAACAATCACACAACAAAACGACTGAAACAAAGATAAAAGGAATAGGGGGAGGAAAAAAAAACGTTGTGGTTTACCTGCAGCCAATATTGTTGCGCCTCCTGCTGGTATTCCCAGTCCGAGATTCATTCGTCCTTTTTCTTCAATAAATGCTACTGTTCCAATAATCAAAAAGGATATACCACAAACAATCTAGAAATAAAAAAGTAAATCAAAGAATGTTAACACAATCGAGTATCTAATTTATTTTACTGGAAACTGATTAACGAGAATAATTAAATGAACACAAGCCACATGTGGCATGTAGGAAATTAATTAATGTATGGAATATTAAACAAACTGTGTGGTGAAAATATGAAAAGGTAGCAAAAAGGAGTGGAGAATTGTCTTAAAGCTCATGATTCTTTAACATCTTTGAGAAGCCTGTAAAATACAATCTCTAAGTTGAGAAATTCAACACAATGTTTGAATTCAATATTGAGTTCAATTAATAAATTCAGTCAGATTTGTTTTCATTCTAAATTGATTTTTAAGTTGATAATACAGAATTGCTATCCACCACACTCTAAAATGTCATTTGTTAACTCAACATTTGAAAATCTAACTTAATCAACCCTCCATTGTTTAAGGTTTAATTCTAAATGGAAATCATTTTGAGGGACTTATCAGACAAATGAAACAAAGCCTCTATCAAATTCCAAATTTTTTCTGGGCACAGAACATTTCAAAAATGATTATAAAAAAAAACAATTACCTAAATAACAGAAGATAAATAACTGGAATAATGCATAGCAAAAAAATGTGTGGGAAAGAAATTAATTAAACGAATGCGATGAAAGCGAGAGCAATACAGTAACGGAAAATAAACTGAAAACCTATTTAAAAAAAAAATGAATAAATAAACAAGGGGAACAGAAAAGTTGTAATAATATCCATTAGTATCAGTATTTATAGAGGTACGTTTATTTCAATTGAATCAATTTTTTCTTCTCGGCTGAACATTGTGTTATTTAATTAATTTTATACAGGATGTCCCAGCGAAAATTACTACCTCATTCACGGATTATCGGTTACAATAAGTTTACTAGTATATTGATTTGAACAAATTGAAATTGTGATACTCAAGGTGGGACACCCTGAATGTAAATTTGTATTTGCAATACAGACGATATTTTACAAAGACTGTCTTATATACTGGTAGATAATTTGATTGTTGTCAAGAATGTTCGTGCAAAATTTCAACTGAATCCAACGTAAAATCAATCACTTGGGACAGGAATACACATTACGCTTCAATTCGAATTACATGCAATTGAGACATCAATTAACTAACTAGAAACCACATTTCAGCCTCAATCATGATAGACAGATATAAATCAGCTTTGTCACTATACGAGTACATAACATCTTTGTTATTAAAAAACTAAAATCTCTTACCTGTAATACTCTCAATCGTAAAACTGTAGCAAATGGATAATATTCTAATGTTGATCGAATTTCTGGTGTACGATCAGTATCTGCTGGTGCTACTGATTCTTTCAAACGTGACAAACCCACCTAGAACAAATCCCGGGAAAATTTCAATTAATTCGAGGATAAACTGTACAAATTCTCTAATTAAAATGAAATGATTTTGTTTAATATTATTATTTCGGAACGATAATAATTTAACTAAAATTCTAGTCTTCCTAAATACTTTGACGCAGCCAAAAGCAGTAAAAGACAAGACTGAAATATTATGAAGAACATAAAACTAACTGAAGCATGAATTTTATTGAAACGGAGACTAGTAAACCGTGCGTTAAAATTTGTCACTGCTCTTATAAAATAATAAGACGAAGATTTTCGTCATGAATGTAGCCCAAAATTTTAAAGTATTCCAGCTATGAATAAATATGTATGATCAAGTTTCAGTCAGGTTTAAAAAAAAGATTTGCGTCTGTTTTTTGTTCCAAAACATTAATCATCAATGTTTGGCAAATCTATTAGAATGACAAATAAAGTTAAATTATCGTGAAATCTAATTGGATTAATGTTTATTTCGGCTATTGTATCAATTAGCAATTAGCTATAGACTACCAAAGTTAATCTATTGGGAAATGTGTTGATTAGAATTGATTACCTTTTCCTTAATATTGTTCCCGTTGGAAATTCGTAATATCCCAATCAATAAAGATGAAGAGAATGAATCTTTTTGATCCTGTTCATCTTTAAATACGGTATTTAAACATAAGACTTTGATGAGCTTGTTTGTTTTCCGGCATAAATTTTTCGTCTATTTATTTTTTGCAAGACTTTTGCAAATTTGCACTTTTAGATCTATTGACAGTGTAAGTGTGGAGCAGTGGTCAAATATCGGTGGGATTCCCTATGGATGTCTTCGTCAACGAAGACTCTTTCGACAGTTACATTGTATTCTGTAAGCAAGTCCTCGAGTCTGAGTCATTCAAACGAATCTCTGGTATTTATTAATTTTGATTTAGTTGTTTTTTTTTTCAAACTATGGGATGATTGTTGGAGGAGAAAAACAAGTCGATGAGGAGTACGTGGAGAATAGCAAAGTTGAGGTTCAGCACCGGCAATTAGCAAACAGAGAATTTGTTACAGAATCCTATTCAATGATCATTGTAAAGGGAAGCTCATCTAAAATACAATAGAAATTTTGTTCATGCATTACAAATAATCCTACAGAAATAACAAAGTTTGTAAATATTTAGATTTTTGACAAATTTGGGCTTACATTCAAAATACACAATGTTCTATAAAATCGATGAATTTGTCGGCAAATCAGCCATTCAATGTAAGTACCATCCACGGTCCTGTAAAGTCGATTGATTTCTGTGACTAGCGAGTATATTCACAAAAAAGGGATCCAGACTACCATAAAATGTATCTTTTTTTTAACTTATGTTTTTTGGGATTCACGTAGGAAATTTATGTTTCTCTTTACACGTTTACACCTACCAAATTTTTTATCGCTTTCATGGAAGATTATGCAAGAGAAATTCTAAAACCAAAAATATAGGACAATGAAATGTTGTTGTTGTTGTTGTTTTGTGTAAGAGAAGAAACAAAAACTTCATACATCGTTGTACTGCCAACAGCAAAACCTTTCGTCTCTGTTTTGTTACAACCATCTAACATCAACAGCACATAACAACATATAAAAACAATTGAATTACCCAACATCCATTTAAAAAGACATGACATCCATTTCCGGTATTTGTTTTGTTTCACTTCCTTATATCAAACGATATAGTCTTTTTTTCCTCGACAATTTGTTAAACTTTTCCAACAACAGTGTAATTTTTTGTAAATAAATAGAACAAAATTTGATGAAATTCGATTGGGAAACACAAATTCGATTATCAAGTTAAATTGGATTTGTATGTATTGGAGAAAAGTTGAGAAAGTAAAGTCTTTTTGTTTCTAAGTAAATGTATGGGTTGATATCAATATTATTTAAAGAGGCATTTACTTAATTTATGAAAACACAAACTGATCGGTGAGGCTGAAACATCAATTTACATTTTCAGTAAATTGATGTAAAAAGTTTAATAACATTTCCAGCTGAAAGAGTCTAATATGAAAAATGAATATAATCAAATTAAACGAAATTGTAAAGAAAGTTCGACTTTTTCAGACGAAAAAGGTTTCATCTCTATCTCATTTGACGATCAATGATTCTATCATAAGAACGACGAAGTCACATTTAACTCAATCTAATGAAACTGGTAGAGGAAATGACGGTACGGATAAGAATCTTCTGAAAGCTAAATGTGGGATTATCGATAATTTCTGACTATAACGAAGTGTCAGCAACTTTACGAAAAATAGAGTCAGTGAAATTATGTAGTAAACGTATTTCTGTCCGCGATTATTTAATATTTAGTATGTGTGTGTGCATAAATGATATTGCATCGAGATAGATCATATTTTGAATTCTGCACTATGACATGTCTTATAAAGATAGATGTTTGTTACGTGTCTCCTAGAAGAAGGATATATTGTACTTGGTATAAGGACGTACACTTCAGAATGTTTTAAGGAGTCCTGTCTCTTCTGTGGCAGGTCGGTGATTAATGACCGAGTTGTCTTTTTTTTTAGATCTTGACGACAAAATGTGGTTTGAAAAATTATGTAAAAATAAATTTTTCGTTCACGAAAAAGAAAATTAATTACATGGGTACACGAAAAATGATCGTTCTTATTTCAGTGCAGTATCGCATTCAATCTAAAAACAAACAACAATGTTGGACATTTTTTTAATAATCGATATTTCAGTAAAATTTGTTTATAAATGTGGTAAATGTTTTCTCCATCAGGATTATTTTATAAGAAATTGAAAACGTGTCCTCAGATCAGACGAACTAGATTGAGATTTTATCGACACCGTTGAAAATATCAAGAAAGTACTTCCAATTTTCAATTTTGGGTTTTGCATGTGTTTAGCTTATTTTAGATGGAATTTTTGCTGCCAATTATTTCACTCAAAACTGTTAGTTTTTGAAGAATGATGGACAAAATCTTTTTTTATTGAATTTACAATAAATTATTAACGATTTTTGACAATTCGCGATTGATTCGAACTTTTTTCCAATATACTTGAAAGTTCTCTGTTTGTCATGAACCTCTTTATAAGTTCCTAAAAATATAATTTTATTGCTTGAGTTGGATTCAATTTTCCGCGATATTAGTCAATTTTATAAACTAAAAACTTTTTATAATTTACGATATTCTGAAATTATAGAAATTTACGATATAAATAGTCGCATTTATTGGTCATTTAGTCTAAAAATAGAACGTGAAACATATTCCGCGAGATCCAGAGTTAAGTCACCTTCATCGTAATTGTCATCTTCTCACAACGACTGTCGGTTTGGAACGTCAACAACGACTTTGGTATTCCGTACGTAGTAATCCCTAGCCCTATACTTCACTATTAGGATATGCATGCTTATCTACTATTGGTCGACTTTTTAAGTAATAAATGGGTGAAAACAAGAGTGTCCAGAAAGTTGACAAGCACTTGCTGATAGAATCCCGTTTAATTGTCAGAATAGTCTTCGTTGATGAAGGCTTTATTGTGAATCCGATCAATTGTATTTTATGAAAGTTGTTTCTAAATGATATTGGAATGAAGCATTTCTATCTACTTAGAGCACGTAACCCTTCAATCTCAATTATTGAAAAATCAATACAAGACGTAGATGGACAGTGTTATAAATTGTTTTAATATATACGATACAGTTGCGTTGAAATTTAATATTATGTCAGAAATATGGACATGATTCAGTTTCAAATAACCTGTGGCGAAACAAGGGATGCTCTAAGTAGGTATAGCTTCTAGAATCCATTTGCTTAATGTAATTATAACAAACAAGAAGACCCAATTTAGTATCAATATATTGTACAAAGTTTAAATTTCTAAATAGCTTATTTGTATTACACCTACTGGTTGATTTTTATAGTTCCACAAAATTGATCATTTCACAATTTCCAATTGCAACTAACAATAAGTTGAATGAAATGTATTGACATTTTATAGGGAAATTGCTGTTTAACTGGCAAATTTGTATTGATTTTCAAAGATATTGGTAATTTTTGCTTATTACGAATCTGGTAACTTCTTCTTGCTCTCACTCTCTGTTTGTCTGTTTAATCTGGTATAACAAGATTTCCAAGAATATAGGGCTTGTACAAGCGCACGTTTGTACGTATTTGTATACACTTGAGCAACATCCTAACAATTTCAATCTTGTCATTAAATTCTGTACAAACTTTTGCCTTTTACTTGAAAGTCTGTTGCCAAACAATTCATCATACAAATGGGCAAGTGTTAAAGACGAAAGCTTTGTACATATATTAAAGTTTCCATCTAGAACAAGAGCAATTTCCACCACATATCGTAACCTATAATTAAATACACAAGTTGGATAGACCAAATTGTAATGCAAAATTGTCGTGTAGTACGATATTTTTGACAAAAATTAGGTAACTGAAGAGAAATTGTACGAAGAAATCGTGTACTTGAACTAATAACAACAAAGCGAATGATAATGGATTTTCAAAAGATCCATTATATCTATATGTACATATAGCTAATAACACGACACAATTTCAGTCGGTATGGCGACATTGTTTGATTTAAATTGAATTTCATGACATCGACATTAACTTTTCCCTAAAATTTCCATGTACACATATGTTAGCTGTCTAATTTAATAAAGAATTTAGGTCGACTGTGTAATATTACGACATTCGATTAACTTATCCCATATTAATCTTCCCACAGTATAATCTAATTCAATACATAATTATTTTACATCCATACGATTAGTTGATTAATTAACTCATTCTCCCAACCAACAAAATCTAAAGATTTGGGAAATTTGTGGTTGATATCTATATGTATCATCTATAAATTTTCCAACTGTCGAGAAGGAAAAACTATGAGACATTTACAAGCAAAAAGTTAAAAATACCAAATGGAAACTTGACGCATATTCAAGACAAATATTTTTCGTCTTCAATGAAAATAGTTTATCTGAGTTTGCCTGCTGTTTGTATAAAATATTGCTTGAAAAGAAGATTTGAAATATTTCTTTAAAATCTTTTCATTAAATCTACACCTTTATGTGGATTCAAGAACCGTTGCGTCATACAAATGGAAAAATCATGAAGCGCAAACTGTTCCACTGTCACCCTACACTTTTACAGAATGATTGAAGTTTTTTCAATTGACGTCAATAAAGGAAGATTCTTGTTTATGTCTACGTATATATAAATGTATTTGTGCATGGAGATATATACCGATGTACCTGTATTAGAAAGAAAAGCTGATGGGTATTAGGAGGAGAATTGTCATCCTATAGTATTGTGAAACACGATGCGAGCCAGTTTCGATTTCCCATGAGTCAAATCAAAATAAATCTAAAATAAAACGAAAGATGAAAGTTTTTTTCATCGTGCGTCGAGATTTACAGCCACAATTTTTCTTTCCTGTGCACACAATGATAATAATATATTTTAACTTTTTCATTTCATTTAATTCAACCAGTGCGGAAAACATTCATGATTTGTTTTTTTAATGGACTTCGGTCCTGTTGGAACAGAGATAATCCAAAATTTTTAATTACATCTGATATAATTGAACAAAGCTTTTCATATTTTGTATTATTTGTACCATTGCATCATCCAGTTGTAATTGACTGATGGATTAAAATCAATTAACTTTTATATTGAAGGGAATACAGGATGAGATATTGATGTTGTATTTTACGAGATGAAGTTTGATTACGTCGAAAACAGAAAATAGATTTTAGTGAAAGTGGGATATGATTTATGACAATGGCATCCATTAAAATATAATATATAAGACTAGTATTTGTCTGAAAAGGAACCAAAGAAGTTAATTAGAATGTTTTCTGGAATTGTTCTATTTGTAATAGTTTCTGTTAGATGTTCTGGAAATAATAGATAACGAGAACAACTCTGTAGCTATTATATAAGAATTCAAAAGAAATTGTTTTCCTTTTACATAAATGGAAAGGATGTAGGATATAAAAGTTATCATCGATGTCTCTCCAATATGAATTTTATATATACAAATGTAAAAGTTTTCTATTGGAATTCTAGCTGTGAAATTTGAATTTAAAACTTCTATATATTTCCACAAAGTTTACTCTTTTATGGCGAGTCGGTTTTATTCCAAACTTATATTTACAAAAAAACAAAGAAAAATTACATACAAATAGAGTGTGCCATTAAAATTTATCTGCAGTTATTGGAGATTGGCGTAAATACAGTGGAGCCCACTTGACAAGCCTTTAATACATACTCGCTTATAAGGAACTGAATGTCCAGGACCCTACTGAGCTTATATTGTCATGTTTCTTCGTCTCGTATGTTATGACCTCGTGTATAATCGACTTCAGAGTTCATAATAAGCAGAGACAGAGATCCTTCATACTGGCAGAACTTTTTAAACGTTGCTGGCTGTGTTGGGCCTTCGATGCGGACTTGGGGACTAAAACAAAAACGGTTCGCAACTCTTTGTCCCACTCACTTTTGATCTTAAAAGTGTTTTTTCATTAAATTAATTAACAATTTATTGAAATAAACTGTAAGAATTCCTGAAACTGTATCGTTATCGACAGCAAAAACAAAATGAATAATGCAGATACAGAAAAAATTAAGAAAAACCAGAAGACAGTTGAACAGAGGCTCCTAAAGTTGCAGATTCACTGAACTGTGTCAAAAATTTCAAGCACTATTTCCTGTTGCCCTTCTATTCCTAATGTCCATAAGTATTAGGTTCTAAAATTTCTGACTTATCAGCATCCAGCTACGATGTAGTGACTTTTATCTTATCCTCGAAGTGTCCACGATGGATGAGCTCTACAGTATCGACCGAATTGAAAAAACACTGATGCTTGGAATTTGGTCGAAATTAATAATTGATTGGCGTCAAAAAACGTAAAGTCAAATGACAGCCCTCCGTATATTATTCAGTATTCAATATAAGAATTTGTTGGTAGGGTTTCTAACAATACAGGAAACATTTTATTTTGTAGAATAGACAGCGTTTAACTGAACGTTATGTATACCTAAGTAAAAAAGTTGTCAAAATCTAATTTTATTTCAAAATACGGAAAGTATAAAAAAGGGTCTGTTATGTTTTACAGGAAAACTGAATATTTTACAACCATGGATTGTATATTCTCTAGACAATTGTATAAATTCTGTTCTTAATCCTTGAAATGATATGGGCTACAATAAATCATCCTATAAATTGCTACGTTGGACATATTATGTGTGTAGAAGAAGTACAATTTCAAATGTACAATTAAAAGGAGACTGATGTTGAAAATGTCTAAAAAAACGCAAGCAGTCACATTTCCAGAATTAGTAGCTCGTTTCAAGTTTTGGTAAAGAAAATTAACACGAACTAACTTTTCTATAGTAAAGATTGTAGGAACTTTATACGTTTCGCCACTGAAACGACAGTTACTTTTTCTACAGTTTTCCATTTATCAAATTTTCTCAACATTTTCCGTACAGTTATGTATTATTAATATTTTACGAATTCAGCGATAACTGTACTTCTCCAGTTAAATCAGGAAGTTCTAAGTGCTCAGTACTGTATTTATCGAACTCTCACTTAACAGTTTAGAACTCGAAGCAACTTTGTCATTGTTCCACTAGTAGCTTTTTGTCTGACCACAAATTAACTGCTATGGTTTAGATAACGATTCTCCAACAGTACGACTAATTGATTTATTTGTTGCATTTGAATTTGAATTTGTGAGGGATTGTTTGCTAAAGAGATAAAAAGCTACTTTTTTTAGGAACTGAAAGAGCGAGATTTCGATTATCACAAAATCTATCAAGGGTTGCGATAGCGAGCCCGCGACAAGTGAGACAAAACACAGAGAGAGACAAGTATCATAAGAA
>JAZBHA010001645.1:0-12415 GCA_037464855.1 Iselma pallidipennis | reverse complement strand
TGTTTCTATCAAAATTCACTTTCTCAAAATGGGTTGGCCAAAAATACATTCAATCTCCTACACGTTTTTCAATATTTAGACTATTTTCATATTCAATGTTAATTTCCTATAAATAAACATACATACATATTTTCTTTTTTCATGAATAATAAATTAGCAGCAATACATAGCGCAGTTGGTTGTTGTATTAGTAATTGTTTAAATTATTCAAGTAACGTACCTTAATTCCAAGATTTAAAGATACATTTATTTTTTATTACGAAATCTAGGAGGAGCGTCCAGGAAAGAAGAATAATTTAACGGAAATACCAAAATTATAAGGCATTGTGATTGAATTATTTTTAATAAACAAATAAAAGAAAAAGGTCCTAATTGTAATCTATTTTTTATAATTTCCTTTACTACCATTTATTATAATATCGCTCTGTATTTTACTTTATCGCAAAAAATAAAGGTATCGCAAGTAATATTAAGCACTTATACAGTATGATCTACATTTGTGAACAAAGTGATTTTTCAAATTGATGTTTTTATATTTTAATGACAATTCGACTTCCATTTACCCAACAAGCATTACTTTAATGTAGAGATGTACCGACTACCGACTATTCGGCCACTTTTGTAGTCGACGACTAGTCGGCGAAAAGACCGATTAGTCGGCTTAGTCTTGATAAGCTATGATAAGGCAGTGGCGTACCTAGGGGGGGGGCGGGTGCGGTCCGCACCGGGCGGCACTTACCTTGGGGCGGCATTTTTTATATTTACTTGTAGTTGTAAAAAGCAACTTATTCAATTCATATTTATTTTCTTTCTTGAATAATAAATGATTATTATGATTAAATAACTTAATAATTTATTTATGTGTATTAATTTATAAAAACCACTATTTGATTGACTTATAATAGAAAGGGCGGCAAACTGGAGATCGCCCCGGGCGGCAAAAGTTCTAGGTACGCCACTGTGATAAGGCATCGTTACACTGTTCTTTACACGGTTCTACATCAACCTCATCGAAAAATGTCCAAACGCGTGACTTCTTTCGCGACATAACGATCAATTCCTTTGGAAATTAATAAATTACGTAGAGAATTCACACAGTTGATGAAGTAAACAAACATGTAGCGACATGCCGACCTTGTCCGCATAGCGCAGGGGACTCTAAACCATGGCCCGCGGGCCAGCACCGGCCTAAGAGCACCACCAATCCGGCCCGCCATAGTTTATTTTGATAACATTGTAAAATTTACAATGTAAGTAAATCATACAAAATAATAAATGTAATTCAAAACTACAGTATGTTGGCATGGTGAGCTAGCTAGGTCGTGGCCCTTGGGACTCAGTGGAAGAGTCAGTGTGGCCCTTAGGCTAAAAAGTTTGGAGATAGCCTGGTATAGCACACGGTGAGCTAGAAAATACACACAAGCCCCAACGAAGATAAATGAGCTCAAGTGAATGGTTGGGAAGCATATTTTTGCGCTATTTGAACTTAGCTGGCAAAGCCGACAAATCGGTCGACTAGTCGGTCTCTGAATAGCCGTTAGTCGGCTAGTCGGCCAAAACCGTAGTCGGTACATCTCTAGTTTAATGCTTAATGTTTAAATATCAATTGGTTTAACAGCAACAATATACAATATCTATCACTTTCAGTTTTTAGACAATTATGTCATTGACAGGTTAATAACGAAAGATAAATTGTCGACATACGTTCCTTACGGCATTCTAAATCAAAGCTCAATTGACCATGAATTTCCAACATCACACTGTATACCTGTATACTTTTAATATGAGAAAAATAGGTATAAAACGTCATTCTTAATGATTTGATAATGTTGAAACTATTGATAGTCCATAAAAATTGTAGACACCTGAGATAATATCATAAATGGCAAGTGCGTCCTTCTTTTCAAGAATAACAAGGTCGGAGTATTCTTACAATTCGTTTGAGAAGTACTGGAATCCTGGTTAAGGTTAAAGACAAACTAGGCCAGTAGTGTGATGTAGATAAATTATCAATAGGTCTGTTCCAACTAGAACCCAATACTATCAGAAAAGTCCGAAACAGTCAGACGCATGCGCAAATAAATTAAAAACGCCTAAACTAGACTATCTGCGCATGCCTCGAACTATTTCGGACTTTTCTGATAGTTTCGGATTCTAGTTGGAAGTTGGAACAGACCTAATATTAAACATAAGTGATCTTGCCATCTAAAAGTAGTTTTACTATACCATACATTGAGACAGTGAATAAAAAGCTATAGGTGCATTACTTCTAGCAACTTCAGGGACGGCTGGCTGGACCAGCTTGCGCTATAAATAGTAAGAATGTAGCCAAATTGCGTCGAACAAAGAATATGTTTCGTTTGGCTATCAACGTTATGCTATACTATTGTCCGTCCGTTGTAAGAGAAACCAAACTGACGGATATTTTAAAACTGGTCGTTATCTATTGTTAAACAATTGGAGCAATTCGTGTTTTTGAGTTCAGTGAAAATTGTCTGAATGTGGGTTTAAAATTAGCAAAAATATAGGAGCAATTTTGAGGGTGCCAAACTCTCGTTTTCATCACAAGTCCATTGGGCAATCCTGCTAAAAGTTTTTCCTACAATAAACGATTAACGTACTATTTCCAGCCGCCAGCTGTCCCAGCCTGTGGTCTCTAGTTTGGTCTAGTTTATCATTGGTCCGGACTGGAGGTAGGCCCAAAATAAATAGTAATTGACAGATCTTGAAATGTATACATCTACGGACTTTAATATACTTTTTAAAGTCCGAAAAGACGAAAATGGTTGCACACCCTCCAGGTAATGATGATTCCAATGACACTAACCACCTAACTCTTGGGGAAGTGGGAAACGACCAAATTACGATTTTAAGGGCGTCCAAAAACTAGAAGTGGGTCCTGCTCGATAAACCAGGTCTGAGAAATCACGTGTCAGACGCTCTTATGTATAACGTACCCATTTCTGTTTTACAGATACTTATTGTCTTTTTTACAAACCAATTAGGTACAATAATCACGTAATTAAAAGAAAAAAGTACATACTTTATGGTCAATTTATTATATTGTAAAAATCAAGGAAATTAACATTCATGCATACAATACATAACGTGCACATATCTGTTAAACGGATGAAGAAATAAATGAATGAATCTAGGAACTTTCACTATAGTGTATACGAAATTTGATAAAACCGTTAAATTTATGCTTCAATTATTTTGCTACTAGGTGTACCTATTAGATTTATTGTTCAGTTGTACTCGTATTAGAAAAGAAAAGCACCTAGATTTCTTGGTATCACAATGGTACCAGTTTCATCAAACTCAATAGATTTAAAGAGGAAGATAACAGTATTAAGAACGACACTAGTTGAAATTGTAATTAATTGACCTCTACGAGACTAGCCTGAATAAAAATAGTAACACGAGTGATGATAACATTACAACACCATTCAATCTAGTTGAATAATAAATTTTGAACAATGTGTTGTTTTTGAGTGAATTTGTCAAATAGAAAATGTGGAAGATTTTAATAATTTTCATTTGGTTTCAATGCAAGTATTAACAGATTGTTTTCTTTAGAGAATTTAATTTTTTTTTTACAAAAATACCTGTAGATGGTAAATCAAAACCACAAATAGTGACTGTACCAGTGGAACAACCAGAAATTCGAGGTGATTTCCAAATTGGCAGTTGTAAAATAGTTATCGATCGGTAAATTTTGTTATTTTTTATGATAATAATAATAATAATTATTATTATTATTATTGGTGTATTTAGATTATGTCCTGATCCAGATGTTCAGTTTTTTCTTTATACACGAAGAAACCCAGAAAACCCAGAAATCATCCGTATAGGATCAGATCCAATGGTATCGAATTTAAGTCGTACATCTTTCAATCCATTAGATCCAACAAAAATCATCATACATGGTTACAACTCTGATATGAATCTACCTGTTTTAGTTGAGATTCGAAGACGTAATTTTAATTAGGAATTAATTTTGTATTCAAAAAAAATCAAAAATAATCAAAAATTTGTTGTAGAATATCTTCAAAATCAGGCTAAAAATTACAATGTTTTTACTGTTGATTGGTCACCATTAGCCCAAGGTCCTTGTTATCCAGCTGCTGTATGGAATATAAAACATACTGGTAAATGTATTGGACAATTAGTGGAAAGAATTCAAGAAACTGGAGCTAAAGATCTACATGTAATTGGTTTTAGTTTAGGGGCACAAGTGACAAATTATGTTTCAATGTCGGTACGTCCTTATCGTATACCAAGGATAACAGGATTAGATCCTGCAATGCCTGGTTTTATAACTGTTGGTAATGATCAACGTCTTGATAGGAGTGATGCTGATTTTGTTGATATTTTGCATACGAATGCATTTATGCAGGGTACATTTTTAGAGAGTGGACATGTGGATTTTTTTCTAAACGGCGGTGTCATCCAACCAGGTTGTTGGGTGGAAAACCGTAAGAAATCATCATTTATTGTTATTATATCATTAAATAAAAGAATGAGAAACAATTGATGATTTTTAGGGTTTTTTGCATGTAACCACCATCGTGCACCCATCTATTTCGCTGAGTCAATCAATACAAGAATTGGTTTTTGGGGATGGCCATGTCTTTCATATAGTGAATATTTGATTGGCCGTTGTCCACCAAAAGAACCACAAATTATTATGGGTGAACATATCAGTAGGAACTCCTTAGGTGTACATTTGGTTATAACAGAATCTGTACCACCGTATGCTGTTGGGAAATATGTTGGACCATCAATTGAAATTGTAGCTAAATCAGAACAACAAAGACTAAATATTTTATTGAAATACAAAAAAGAAATATTATCATTTTTAGATGAAGATGATATTATTGAACACTTAAATCAAAATAATACTAGTGAATTCCTTTATTATGGTGGTGTGATGGATGTTTTTTATAGATAAATAGAGAGATAAAAATAGCAGTGTCGTAACTAGCATGTGATCAAAGCTATAGATTGGGAATTTTTTAAATAGACGACAAAAATGTGTATTTTTAAAGCTTATGCTGAAACTATCGACTTAAAATACGGACAGTCCGAACGTTTCAGGAATAGTGTTACTCTGTTTAAAATTGTAGCTAAAAACCAAACTGCACTGTGTTTAATCACAGGTCCTAGTTACGACACCGTAAAACACTGTTCTAGTTCTTAGAGATCGTGCAGACCATAGATTTTTTAGTCATTTGATAGGTTTTTTTCTTTAAAAAATTATGCATTGCATCTTAGAGTGCATATACACGGGATATTTTCTATCTCTATTTCTAAAAAAAAAGAAAAAGACAGCTCACTTGTGATTTTTAGAGAGAACGTATCTCCTCTATTTGTCGAGAGAGAGGAGGAACGTGTACAGGCTACCTCAGAATAAAATGTGGTCTTGCAGACCACGAGAGCAAAATAATACCTATATGATGAATCAAAGTGAGATAACAATCACGGCGATTTCCTTATTTCAAATGTTGTGGATGGTGGTGGGGAGGATGCAGAAGAAGCTTCGGTATCTTGCAAACGGTAGCAGGGGATTGTCTTATTTGTTATCTCGCTCCGATTCATGTACAAGAGTACCCACTAGAGATTGCTAATAAGTGTCATTTCTTATGTTCTCGTGCTCTTACAAGACCGCACTTTATTCTGAAATAACCAGAATAACATACACATATTAGTGAACTATAAGATCGACTAAACAGTGATCAGCTCGGCAAAACTGTCATTCGACTAAAAAATCAATGGTGTGTACTGAACTTTGTTTTCGTAAATGTGATTCACGGAAAGATTAAGACCAGAACCAGAATTTCTAGATTTGTTAAATTATAAAACGGATGTTAGATAATGTGAGAATAAAACAATTTATTTGAATACAACTTTTAATTTGATAAAAGTTCGCCAATTTACTTTTGAAAAATATAGTTTTTGGTTCAATAAATACGGTTGTTTCAATTTTTCCTCAAAGTTAGATAAGGAAAAAATGGAAAGGAAAAGCATAAAATAAGCCACTTATCAAACTACTGCCATTTTTACTTAACCCCTGCCTGCGACCAAAGTAAAAAACAATTAACAATAGAGTAGTGAGACACAAATTCGTAGAGTGATTGGCCCAAATATCACACACTTAAGGAAAATCACTTTAAAAGGATAACAGCTAGTATAACAGATAGCTTGAAGTGTCCACTACCAGATAGCTAACGTGCAATTCTTACATTATATTGCATCGTCTATTCACATGGAATTACCTAACATGTGCATCACACATTACCAATGTTAAGTAAATATGCTGGTGGGCGATAATCGGGCCAATCACTCTATACGTCAAGAAAGAGGGTTTCTGGATTTCTGGATTTGAAAGGAGAGTGGAATTACATGGTCCTCCGCTCTTAGGATCGTCAGCGCCTAGTTCCTCTAAGCCAGCCGCCCACACTCTGCGTGTATCGCAGAAACGTGCTCAGAGGTGCGCCGGCGACCTCGTTCATGCTAGGCCAGTTCTTCCCAACATGGATCATGATGTTGGACGAACTTAGTACAGTGCTCAATGGTTTGAATGGTTTCGTCCTCCTCTTCGTATTCTCAACAAGTCTTCTAGCCCCATCCTGTGAGAATGCTTCCTTAGTCCACAGTGTCCAGTTAGTGTTCCGACTAATATTCGCAAGCTGTTTATTAGTAGTAAAACTACCATTTGAACAGAAGATCGGAGACAAGTATTGGATTTTTTCACCGAGGCGAGAGCTTTGGATGCACAGTAGAACAGAAATTCTAACGCTCCTTATGTGGTAAAAGCAGTCATAGGCACACGCCCATTCGTTGTCAGTGCAAGTCCATCTGCGTTAACTCTCGTCTCGGTGGAAAAATCCAACTGTTAATACCTAGAAAACACAAGTCGAAGTTTCCTTCTTGCTTTGTGTCCGGTCTCCTATCTAGATGTTATGTTAAAATGTCTCTCTTGACCGGTGCCAATTTCAGTTTCATTAGGATTATTACAGACCAAGCGAATCTGAATCAATTAGAATCAATCCGAAGCTGTTTTGACGAATTTAATAATTCGTATAAATCAGCACGCCTACCTCAATACGAATCAATGTAATTCAATCGATTCTAATCATGATTCAAACAGGCAATTATTCCATCAGTCTGATTCATAAATAAATAGCAAAATAACATAGAAAAATTACTAAAAAGAATGATTTAAATAAATGATTCAAATTGATTGATGGAAGGTCTGATTACATGAATCTTCAAATTCGCTTGGTCTGCGAGGGGCTTCACTGTATACAGTTGTGACTTAAGTCAAGCTGATCAAGTCCAAACAGTAGCACTATGCAAAAGGGACTACAAATAATCGAAAAATACTGATAATTCAGCACACAGGAACTTCATTAAGTTAACATTATCAAACCTTTCTAGTTTATGCAAAGAACCTTTATCAATTTGCCGTTAAGCTATTAAAATTTATAGAAATTCACAAATCTCTTGATATGTCCAACCTAAAAGAAATCTTAGCATCTCTGAAAGAAGGGAAGCTTCGACCGCAATGGTATAAAAAAAAACAAACAGAACAAATCATTCATAGTCGTATTTTATTTTTAAATAATTTTAAAATTAATCAACTAACAAACAACGAAATCTTGATAAGTACTTTCCATTATTTAAGTAGACAAGATCAGTGGCGTGCGGTGACATTTGCTGATAGGGAAGCTGTGTTTCCATAAAAATTATAAACGAATACTAAAAATGACAAAAATTCTACGAGCATCTAGTGAATAAAATCAGTGGAAGCGTTATGCGATATTTTGGAGTGCAGCATCCACGAGCTGAACCGTAGGAGGTTGGTAGTCTCTAAAGCGCATGCGCGAATGCCTATAATCTGGCTACTTTACACGACGAAAATATTTTTGCCGTGGAAGCGTAATTAACCATACAGCGCTTCCATTGGGAATATGCATAGGTATATGTATCAGCTCTTCTGTCTCATATTATCATATGGTGAACATCCTACGTACATTCTTTGTATCTTGTCTTATCTTTCTTTGTTTTTGTCTTTTCAAATAAACTATAATATTTACAAGTACAATGCATTACGTTTTGTACAAGGGAAGCGGCGCTTCCACAGCTTCCATGGACTGCACGCCACTGGACAAGATGTAGTTTTATTATACATATCGAATTACTTAATATAAGTGATCAATTTATTCACAAAATTTTTACAATGTTACCGCATTTTATCTTTAAAAATATTGCCAAATTATACTTACAGTGCGGTCGAAAAGTTCGTGAACACTTCAAAATTTCAAACTAGCCAAGACTTTTATTAACAAATGTTATTTTTATAATTTAGGAACTAAAAAAGGATTTCAAATTTCTCTTTTTACAAAAAAGTCGAGGATCTGTTGGCAATTACAGTAAAACTTCTACACTATAACGTCTCTTAACCTATAGTCCATGGACCCCGGAGGGGGGTCCTGACAGGGGGTCCGAGAAGGCTTGAAGAAATATTATGGGCTTCAAATATTTAATGCACTTTAAGGTTTTATATCTTGAGGGGCCCATGACAACAAAGTTCGTGATAGAGAAAACGCACTAAAGAGTTTTCCGGTTCAGAGAACTGGAAATTCGAACCTTAATTCATCTTAGGAGAATTTGAGAACTTCACCAAACTATCAAGAGGGTAGGTATCACAAAGAATCAATTTTTGGAGCTTCATTATAACCGAGTTTTACTGTATTTTACTGTCTACCCTTCTCCATTTAACCATGAAAGATGTTTTGTTTCAGTGAAAATTACACATAAAATTTTGAAGCGTACACGAATTATTCAACGATAGTGTAAATGTAGAAAAATAAAGCAACTATACAGCGTGATCTATAAAATTTATGGTCAAAATGTGCCAATGCTTGTCCTCGCATGCGTAATAGTTTACCGCCTTACTACACTAACGCCATCTATTTTAGGGTTAACCCAACTTAATATGACAGTTTGGCAAGGCCGGGCCGATAGATGAGGCGGCGAGGCAATCGCCTCAGGCGCCGAATTGGAATAGGCGCCAAAATGAGACATCCTAAAGATACAGATACAGGCGTCGTTTTTGAGACCTGCCTTAGGTGCCGCGATTGATCGGTCCGGCACTGCAGTTTGGTAACGAAACGATAGAGTATCGTCATACGTTCGTTACGTCATGCAAAGTCAACGCTCATTTGTAGATCACACTGTAAATAGATACACAGTTGATTTATCAGTGTTGACAATCACATTTATTAATACAAATTCATATTATATCAACAGATACAATAGCAACAGGGATTGATAAAAACTTTATAAATATAGATATATTAATCATCAAATCAATAAAATACTGCAGAAAATATAGGATTTTCTAATTATTTATCTTTGATTTCTTTGTGGTTTTTTAAAACAATCTAATACTTTTTCACCTTTCCTACATTAGTTTTTACTAGAAGGATAAAATTTTACGTATTATTAGTGCTGCACTGGGTCGTTGGGATGCCTAAAATAAAATTTCCCGGTATCATACAAATTACCAGTCTAGCCCTGTGTATTATTATTTAATTAACCATCAACTACTACGAAAATTTTATAAATTAAATTAATAAAAATAAACAGTTTTTAAACTTTGCCATTACAGTGTTTCACTGTTGTTGTTGTTGTTGTTAATGGTGTTGTTGTTGTTGCTGCTGTTCCATGACCATTCATTGTATGCGTCGATTTACAATCTAAACCATTCGAAATATTATTATTATCACATTTAGATGTAGTATCTGCTGGTACAGTTGTTAGAAAATAACAAAAACGTTTTGATGTTTTCCAATCTTCACGTAATGATAAATTAAACATTGAATAATCTGGATTACCAGTTACTTCTTTTTCTATATTCAGAAATGATGGTAATGTACCTTTAAGTTTATCTTCACTTACTGCTGAATATGTTTCCAATAATATTAAATTTTTACACCTAAAATAATTATCTATTATGAATTATTTGTCCTTTTTTTTTGTGATAAAATTTAAAAACTAACCGAGGATGACTAGGTTGCTCGTAAATATCCAATTGAAAATATTGATTATTATAAATAAAACATCTACGTTTTTTATAAATTGTAAAATGTGAATTGTCTTTTTGTGTTAAAAGATTGATATAGTCACGATGTGTTATCTGTGTTTTAACTTCTATAACTTGACCACCTGGCTGATTTTGTCTTCTTACAGTATGAATATAACTGTAATGGCCTGAAATTTAATAAAGGTTATTATTATTATTATTGAATTACACATGTTAGATAGAAATAAAAGAAGTCAGATATGAATAATTTCCATATATTATTACCAAAAACATCTACAATCTTTTGGTGTTTTTTTTTTTTTTGGATTGGCAAACTACAAATGTCTAATTTTTCTTTTCTCACCTTTCTGTCCCCGTTTCCTCAAACGTACTTGATTTGGTGAATTCGATTGTAAATAATTATGTATAACTTCGAAATCTTGAAATGGCGGGAATACTGAATCATCTGGTAATGGACCACATACCAAAAATTTCAATTTTCTAGCATTCTTCAATAGACGATCACCTGTATCGATACCAATTTTATGACAAACTAAACCGATCATACGACGGATTTTTCCTTCAAAATCTGTTGAATTATCAATAACATCAAAATATGGATGGCCAACCCATGATGCGGCTGCATTTGTATCTAATTCACGTGCCAATTCAACATCTTCTGAACGACAAGAGTGTTCCTAATATCAAAAATATACACATTATTATTACTACTATTATTATTATTAATTCTTAATGGAATAAAACCAGGAAAATACCTCTATTGAATAAAATTCTTCTGCACCTTTTGCTGCTGATACCATATGAAGAATTTGATTGTAACGATTATCACGTAATTCAACATTGTTCCAATTATTATCTCTCATTATCATTTCCCATTTGTCTTTGGCTATAACTATATTTCAAATAATAAATATGGGGTAATAACGAAAATACCGGGTGTCCCACCGATCATTACAATTTTATTGACATATCTATAGCCACAGAATTATTAGAATGGACTGGAGTGTGTACCTATTGTCTATCTTGTGTTGTAGCGATGATTGGAAACAATATTAGAGAAAGGGCGGGAATAACTATAATTCAGTGAAACGAAAAACGAAGATTACTAGTCACGTGGTATAGTGCGTAGAAATAGATAACTAATTTTTAAATTTTCATCAAGGGTGGACATCCATTATTCATGTTCGTTTCAAATGATCTCACTCTTTGACTCTTCCAGCTCGATGATCTACAGCTAAAAAGTATTTAGTCCCAGCTCGGTGGTAACAAGTATTCCTGTTTGTGCGCGCAGAAGTTTTGAACGGATCTTTGCGATTGTAGTCAGGATTTTCTTTAATAAGATGTCGAGCTCCGAAACTCAATCCTTGTATAATAGTTACAACCTTCTAAATAACTTTTAAAAATCAACAGTCAAGGCAGACTTCAAGTAAAGCAGCTTATTTTTCCCAATGCCTTGTATTTTATCGTTTTCAGGTGACATCACTGATTTACGGGAAAAAATATCGTGCGAACGTAGGTACTACACGTGATTTTGTTTACCGTCGTTGACTCGTCTCGGCGAACAGACTTTAGGTCCTAGAGGACTTGTTCTATATGGCTATATCTGTCACTAATCTAGTTGCATGTTACATAACCAGAACCGTTTTTTGGCGACTCACAATCAGTGTATTCGCATAAGTATTATTGAAATACATAATCAATTCGTCGAACATGGACACATCGAGAATATGCAGTGTACCTATTTGAATTCTTCATTAGATGCATTTGATTGACAAAAAACTGGCCCACCCTTGTAATCGCTTCACTCTGTATTCAAACCGTACGTGTGACCGTATGACGTCATTGTTGTGTAGCGAAAATGAATCAATTCAAAGCAAGTTGAAACCGCATAAAGACGCCACGAACGGCCAAGCATATTAGTCCAGGGCCGGCGGAACGCAGTAAGCAGGTGATGCTAGGCATAAGGGCGCTTGATATCAAGGGGCGCCAATAGTCAGTGGCGGACTGTGGTGCCGGGACTCCCGGCAATTGCCAGTTGCCGGTTGAGGTTTTTTGAATTCATATAAAAATGAATTGTTCAAAAATTAAATAATACATATAGTTAGTTTTTGTAATAAATCCATTAGTAATAGTTTATGTATACCTATATTAACCATATGACGGGCCTAGTTCCAAAACTCAAAAACTCCGCTCTACACAATTTTGAGAAACGCCGAGAAAACTGTTTTCATTTTTATATAAGCTGATAGTTAAAAATTTCATGAACTATGTGGTTTAGATTGCTTGTATTTATATTTATTT
>JAZBHA010001644.1:2203-17007 GCA_037464855.1 Iselma pallidipennis | reverse complement strand
TTATCGTCCCTTAGTTGTAAAAGCTCTCTGACTGGAGGGTTAATGACGACTTGCCACGCTGTTATAGAGGGTTGTTTTTATTTCGACGCCACGTGATCTTTAATGAAAACTGACATTAAAGACCAAACTGTAAAGATGGTTTTTTGATTTATTTGTTAATCCTTTTTATCAAACGCCATTTACCGACAGCAACCACGAATATTGCTTGGGTTTTATTGTTTAAACTCGAAAAATAATAAATGTTTTTTTGCTATTTTTGGTGTTAAAATATTTTAAAATAGTTGTGTCCACGTGTCCTGAAAATCTTCCGGAATTCGAGCAATTCCAGGCAATTTAAGAAACGTACGGCCGCAATCATCGACTAGTGGTCATCCGGAACTAATGATTCCCATACAAGTGTCCATCCGTTACAGATTGTGTCAACGATAACGAATGACACTTTGACAAGCACACACATTCTCTATTCTCTATACCACCACGTGCTGAAGAAAGCTGCCCATTTATTTATAATTTATTAGTTTTCACTGAAATAGTACCGATTTGAACCGAATCGTTGTTATCTCTTTTGTTGTAATTTTCAAGAAAATATTATCACTATTTCATCAAGAATAATTACAGTTCTAAATTACTTCTTGACTGGTTGTATATCGTTGGTTTTTTTTTGTTGTGTCGATTTGATAAAATTGAATCAATGGATGGAATCTTGAAAGAATTATAATTGCAACAATCTATAAAGTTGAAGTCGCGGCCATATTGAAACGAGTAAGGAACCAGAAATAATTAATGTACCACATCAGATATGGTTATATTCACGATTTATCAATGTTTTGTTGGCGGCAATATGGTTGGCCAGCTATCCAGATGGGATGAGGCCGACGTGTAGCTATTTTTTAATTGGTCCGACGGTATCACATAGGTATAGATATACCAAAAGGTTTCCAGCAAAAAAAAAACGATTGCTATAAGTATCATTTTCTGTTTTTATACATTTGGTCGACTTAATCGAATTTTAATGAAGTTAATTAAACTTACATATATAGGTACCCATATGAGGGTTTAATTAGGCTATATTTGTCCTGTTTATATATAGAGAAATGTCTGTAAAATAATGTTTAAACATCCTCGCTCCGTCATGAAAACTGATCATTTATAATGTAATTATCAGTTCATTAGGTGTGCTTAAACTACTATATAGGTACGATCTTATCACAGATAATTCAACCCTCTTGTTATGTGTTATCGAACAAGTAGGGCTTGTTACGGCACAAGGGCCTCATTTTTCAAACTATATATCTACAAATAAGTTTTTAGTCCAGGCAATAATTTCTATTTTTATAATAAATTAGAGAGTGAACTTTATCAAAGTAGAGTGGAAGAAAAATAACTCTAATTAGGTAGTTATAGCATAAAATTTATCTATATGGCAAAGATTAATTAGGAGAAAATTGGGTGTTTTGTTTTTAAGGGAATGAACTCGAAACACAATTCTATGCAAAAATTGGGAAAATCTCAGATTTTCATTGAAGTGGAGCTTTTACAAATACTCATACCAAACTGAGTGATTTCCCGTTTGTCTAGTATCTGAAACTCGGGGGAAAGGTTTAGAGTAGTTGAGCAATATTGGAGTTGTGACAACAGAACACTACTTAACGCTTTTTCGTTAAGTAGGGGAAGGTCAGGTCAAGTCACCTTATTTTGACACGCGGTAATTGACTGAAAGGTGATACTTTGTTCTTGTTCAACTTTGAAAGAAAAGAAAATTCCCGGACCTAGAGGATTTGTGGAAGGTCGCCTGGATCTAATAAAAATCATATAATTCATCGTTGCCGATCACATTTTCTCGTGTTTTTTTTTTGTTTCTCTCCCCTATATTCCAATATGTTTTCGTAATTTTTTCTTTTTCTTTTTTTTTAGATATATTTAGATAATTCCAGTTAATAGCTATACTCTTCACTGGCAATTATTCAAATTAAGGCGCATAAATCTGCAGGAATACACACGACAAAAAGCATCCGTAAAGCAGGCATAATAAATAAAGACCTTTTGATGGTCCATGCTCAATTTATTCGATATATTATGTTTAATTGAGCGTGCGACAAGATTTATAAGCTCGCGATCCCTAAATATGTCTGGTAATGTTTGTGTGGTAATATAATCTAGACGACTACGACTACTACTACTACTAAAAAAAATTGTATATTTGGGGAGAAATGTCGATTAAACAATCATTTATTTTGATAAAAACATTTATTTGGGAGTCAATAGGATTTTGAATTCTCACTGTTGGTGTAGAAATTTTTTAGCTAATTTAACAATTTAGTGGCCAGTCACTACATACATTCAACGTCAATTATCAATTATTCGTAATGACAAATAATGAGTATGTAACTGTTTGGAGTAGATTTTCCCATACATGTTACCTAAACGAAAAAAATTAACAACCGTAACTGCTACTAGTGCCGTTTTGCACTTTCAAGTTTTTTCGTTAAGTTTCAAAGTTCTCAGAAATCATGAATGTTGATTTATTCAAAAATTTATAGAAATGTGGGTTGAATTCTATGGAAAAACATCTGCTACACTTACTTAAGTCGGTACTTAACATTCGAAAACAATTGTTCAAATAATCACCTGCTAATTTAACAAGTGTTCGTGTAATTGGTTTGACAATAAAGTAACAAGTGATCAGTATTGAATAAAATGATAATAATTCGTTATCAATTAACAATGAAACCCCTAACACAATATTTTAGGGATAAAATTCCCTCAAATAAAATTATCGCACATGATTCGATCAAATCAAGTATAAGCCATGAATACATAATGTAATACTAATCAGACAAGATTTTGGTTGAATATTGTTAGTGTGTTGTGTAATCGAAACATCCCCTTGGGTCTATTATAGTTAAGTCGTAGTCATCATCATCATCATCCCCCCATCTCAAAATTGCCTGGATTTAATCAAATGTAACAGATTTCGTATAATAATAAGGAAACTATAAGAGTAGACGAAATAGGGGATGTTTTTCTACATATACATATATTTTTTTAGCAATGATTCTCAAATGGGTGGTGGTTGGCCGGTCGGTTGCGTGTTTCATACACATTCAAGACTATATGAAAACGAGAAGCAGGGTGTTCTGATTAAAACACCACCACCACCACCACCATACTGTATGCGAGAAAATCGTGAATCGAGACCATAAAAAAGTACAAGCATCAAATCAACTAGGGGGTAGATTTGCATGAAACTCGGTTGAAATTAATTTTTAGCCCAATGTCGGAGTAAACAAAGGAAGACAGATTGCCGTAGTGTTCTTTAATTTTATTTGTTGTTGTTGTTGTGGTTGTTGTAAATTTCTCATGTGATATGATAATTTTATTGGTGATGCCAACAACCCGAATCTAGCGAAACGATTGTAAAACACGTCTTATAATAATAAATCTCATTAATATTAATTGTTGGATTTTTATTAGAAAAAAAACTCAATCCAATTAACCGTTACGCTTCTTAACGACCATAATTATTGTTTAGATACTATTTTGAATTATTTTTCCACCACTTAATTCACTCATTTTTCAAAAACAACATTCAAGACAAAACTATTGCCGAACGGATTAAAAACTTTTCAATTTGGCAAAGTTAGTCATACAATTGTCATCTGGTAATGACAAGAAAGATTCGAGATTTAGATAAAGCCGCGTGCCGCCACTTTTCAGCACACGGGGGGGGGTTCTATCTGGAACATTGGCAGAGGGTTAAAGACCACTTGCTGTTGTCATCATGCTTTAGTGTCGTGATTGATTGTGGGATAGATAAATTTTCACCCGTTTTTTTGTCCTATATTCCTATAAATATTTACGAAACTTTTAAAGACAAAAAGACCAAATAGAGACGATGTGGAAGAAGAAAACAGGAGAAACTTTGGCCATTTCTTGGAAGTGTACACGTATTGCTAATCGCTAATTGAATTCCTGACAAATTGATTGTTATATGAAAAAAATGATATGATTCTATCTTTGATTGATAGAAATTAATTTAGATTTATTCTACATCGATAGATACGTAGTTATATTGATTCTATTAGACATTAGACACATTGTAAAGATTTTTAACCCGACTTCAATTAAAAGAACTCAACTCAATTTGTAATGAAATTATAATTATTACGTACGAAAATACAGACTCTAAATGTGATAATATGTTGTTAGACAACAAGATCTACGCCCAGTTCCTACTATGGGAGCTTGTGGCGGTTTTGTTAAACTTGCAAAGTCATCATTGCCGAAGAATTGCTTTACTCTTATTATTGTGTTGTTGTTGTTCGTATATTTGATTGTAGCAGTTGTAGAAACTCATTCTAATTGTGATAATTACAGTTCAGCTTATCAGGCGACTAACTTTTTTGTTTTTATCTTGATTTTTACACGTCGAGATTTATCATTAACCAGCGAGCTGTATTATCAAATTTTTGAATTTCTATAAATATTTTAATGTAGGTGTGGTATTGAGAGAAAAAGAATTCCAAAGCAAAATGTTGTTGCCACAATGCACGTTTACATTAATTCTTCGTCTGTCTATTGTTCATTGTCTTAAAATATGAACGAGATTTATGTAAATCTCCAACCAATGGATCCAGTTTTACATAATGCACTGTTTCAATATTGTAACATTACCATAATGATAATAATGATAAGGGTGATGGTAATGTGGCAAGCTTACTTTGAATTTCCGACAAGATATCTTGTCGGAAATATATCCGAAAATGGAATAACAACAAATTAACAATAATCAAATTTATTATAAAGGACTTGTAATGAAAATGGGGATTCACACCCGCTAATATTAACCCTTTATTTTAACATTTTCACGTCGCTACTGTCAGGAAAACATGAATCCATCCGATCCGAAGTAGTATAATGGGTAGTCCCGATTTCTGGCCCTTTGGGGTAGTTTTTATTTTTACAGTTTTGTGTAATTTGATTGACATATAAAATGTCTTACAAAAGAAGCCGACACCTGTTAATTCTATGGAAATATCAAAACTACCCCAAAAGAACCAGAAATCGGAACTACCACATATACTACTATCCGATCATATTGAGAATATGCGCCGATTTGGTTCCTCTTAGCCTGGACGATTAGTTCTCATTATAGTACCTGTAGAGTTTTTGTGAATATCAGCTTATTGATTTATAAAAGTCAAATTACTTTATGGTATGACCCAACAGTAGAGTTTGTCTATTGCAACAGCAACAACAGACGATTTTGATATACAATCTTACTTGGGTCTCTCTTTTATAAAAACTACTCGCTTTTGGGAACGTATCTTAGTTTTTCTGAGCATCTGTTTAAGATTGTAGATTAAAATTGGCTATTGTTGCTCATGTAATAAACAAACCCTTCTGTTGGGTCTTATCACGACGTAATTTGATAGGAAAAGTCAATATTTACGAAATTTCCAAGACCTATCAGAAATAAGTACGGAACGTCTATAATTGTCTTCCCTGAATGTCTGAAAACGTAACTTTCTCGTCTAGGTTCTGTCATGAAATTACAATTTTGTTATGAACTTAGGGCTGATTTTCTTAAAAAAATCCTGTTAAAGATGTTCGATAATAATCGATAAGAGTATAAAAAATTGATAAAGGTTTATATTGCTATCACCTATTCTGTTGGAATCTCACATTAATAAATCTTCAATTATCGATCAATTTCCATATTAATCACTTAATCGCTACCTAGCAAATGAAAATACGAAAATATAAATAATGTTTGTCGGCAATTATTTCAACTTGAAAATATATGGCAAAAAGAAATGACTTAAACAGAACGATTAGAAAACAACAACAACAAAACGGCTCCATGCCCGTTTTGACTTTATCTATACTATATACCTATGTAGATATATAGGTAGAGACATATACATAGATACGATTTATGCTCGTACATACAAAACGTAAATTCATATATCATGAATGCCTTCAGAATTGTTTCCTTAGACGATGTATAATTGTGGGTTTCGTAAATGACGCTGGAATTCTTCGGAATTCATTAATAAAATTACAGTGAATCCGTTGCGCGGCTGTCAGGCCCATACAAACAAACGCTAATTGGGCCCTTTACCCCTCTACACTCTTTCACAACATCTTGTATGTTTGTCAAACACTAATAATAACAACGAAATGGAAAAAAAATCAAACCAACAACAACAACAATTACGACAACGGAGGAAGAATTGCTTGTTGAAGAATCTTTAAAAAGATGAGTCCGATGAGATTAGAATAAATTGGACAATCTCCCGGAAAAAGGGTGTCGATTTCCAGGACGCCCAACCGTTCTGTTACAATGAATTTTAGGGAACCAGATATACTTATAGAGAAATATAGGTGGTGGGTTTTTTCTTCCTTTCGGTCTCTCTTTCAATGGGAATGTAGAGAGGAGTGTCGTTCTCTAGTAACCCGATCTTCTTGAACGGAACTGGGTGGTACTAGCACGTGTGACTGTTATGTATGTATATGTATAGGTATGTGAGAATCACCCCCTCGAAAAAAAAAGACACCTGGAATGAATGTATAGATATATATTCTTGGAGACGATATCGTAACGGTAGCAAACGTACAGAGACTAGGCTGTTTTGGTATGGTGGAGGCGTTCTTGCTACTTCCATACACTGTAATTTCGTGATATCTTCAGATAAAAGTCAAGTCGTGAAGGTAGTTACGATATGTCCGCCCTTCTGTATAAGGAAATTGTAAAACCGCAATCCCGATCTGGGCCAAATACTTTATATGAACCATTGTTATTGACTTGATTACTTTATTTTGTTAATTTATTTTGAAAGGTTCATGTCATTGAATTAAAGTATGTCGATATGGTTGCGTCAAAGTCGGTTATTACCGCCTTTCTTTAGAAAATTTCGATTGGAAAAATTTGTTAGAGGCAGGGATTGTTTCGTAATTAATTAAAAATTAATTAATTCGATACCTTCAATACTATCGATTCCATTACCCAATCAACTTTCACGAACATCTTTGAACAATCAAGGCAACAACAACAAGAGAGAAAAAAAAATAGACGATTTGTTCGGGTTTAATGACAAAAATCGAATGTTTCACACGCCGGCCGTTTCCAACCATTTGGGTGGTTGTACAATATATTCGAAAGATACTCCCTCTTTGTCTTTCTTTAGGAAAAAAAAACCTTATAAACCCTCGGTGAAGACAAGACTATGCAGAGATAGAGCCGCCAGCCGCGGACCAACCATCTGTAATTAAATATCGCCAACCCTGTAATTATGGTCAGTAAATTTCTGTGTGCGGGGGCCATGGCCACAGATAACGCCCGTCTCTGATCGTCTAGTCCCATCGGTCTAACTTGAAAACCAACTCACACATATAAAAAAAGCGGAATAAACAACATAAAAAATATATACACATATATATAAATGATGTTGAGGGTAAAAACAGTGAAATGACTGTTGTTGGAGAAAGAAAGTTGCAAGCAACAACAACAAAGAAAAAACGAAACAGAGGTCGTCGTTATTAATGCATTTTTAATTGCAACATGCACAGAAATGCAGAAAAATTATGATGAGAACGTGAAGTTATAGAGTTGAGTGTGTTCATTTAATATTCTCAAGAGATTCGTGAAAAATTAAGTACCTAGATGTCTGAACTATACAGGATAACGATTAATTTAAGGGTTAAGGGTTCATCCCTTATAGTTCTTATTTATTTAATGGTACTGTCTTTATAATGAGTAGTTTCATTTTTAATAGTCGTTTTGTGGATCTCACAGCCACCGATAAATCACCGACAGTCGTGAAAACCCCAACATTTCTCTAATCATCAATAATAGGTATATTATCAAACAGCATACAATGCAACTATCCGGTAGAAAAACGCCTGAAGCTGGCGCGCGAACTGTAATTTCAACCATCTTCTCCGCATCGACGATGGACTGTAGAACATACATCTTCTTGACGTTGACACGCAAATGATAAGGCAACAATAGTTGATTTCTGTATTTAACCATTAGTTATGTACACTTATGGTTTTCGGTTCAACATGATTGTGGTAGGAATGGTGAGAGAAACCTGGAAACTGGACATAAAATTTTGATTGATTTAACGACTGGAATTTTGTTTGAGGAAAATGTTTTTGTTCCTTGATCTTGAAAAAGTGGAATTAGATGAAAGTAAATGGGGTAACAGAAGGATACAAACCGAATCCTTAGGGCTATGTTATAATTATAGAGTTATCTGATCGATGCACCATCAGAGGCAATATCGAACAAGGTGCTTATTAAAAGCAGTTGTGGCCGATGATCATTTGTAATAATTATTTATAACTTAGCAGTTTGTAGTATTGTTGATGTTGACGGATGACCGGCCCAAGGAACAGAGCCAGAACACACTAAAAAACTATTTTAAAGCCTGAAGTTTTCAGGAAATTTCCGGACTTTCAGTTCTATTGAAAAATCAAGTTATTGTGAGAAAAGCCCTGAAACAGTGGCTATTTTTAGCTATTGTATAATAGTAAGCAGCCCTTTGTGACTGAAACGCTAACGAAACGTTAAAATCTCGAATGTCTATTTCATCCTGAAATCGTTACGTGCCCTGAACAACATGTTCGTATTTCAAGAGTTGCTGAAATTTCTTTTCTTTTAAAAATCTATTGTTTCTGCTCATCCCGCCATGTCCACTGACAAGGACCCATATCACCACCGGTTTTCTGCTGACAGAGACCGTCCTGTTATCGATCGTTGCTTGCAACTTGCCCAGCAAGTATCAAAAGATAACGATTTGATGAAACCGAGCAGCGACGAGCGGAGAAACCGGGGAAAAAAAGCACCACCCTAAAATCCACTGAAATAAAATGGTCGTTTTTCAGCTGTATCCAGTAACACTGTTCTCAACAACATTCATGTTATCATCTCTTGTGTGTGTGTTTGTAGTGAATGCCTCTCGTTGTTGTCGTTGTCGTCGCCGTCATCATCATCATCGTAGTCCTCTCTAACCGTATTTCGCGGGGCGTGCGATCAGGTAGAGACCCAATAGGGGGACCCCATCCTATCCGCGGGGGCGTTTCGTTGCCTCACGCAATCCACAGCCCCACGCTTCGTACGCAGTCCGAGTCGCATGCTGTTCCGGTCCATCACACAACTCCAGTCCCGGACTTAACACTATAATTACAGCAATAGCTCCGACAATTACCTTACCGAATAACCAGCACTTTGTGACACAAATTAACGGTTGCCTTATTGAATTACCGAGGTGATAGTATTGTTTAATATTATCGATTCTGGATAGTTTATGGTCGGTGTGTGTTGATGGTGGTTTTTGGTAGTTTTTTTCGAATTTTTTTATAAAAGTGTTGTGGTTTTATTAATTGTGATTGAAAACAATGATGAACTGTGCATATTCAACATATCAAGTGCAGGCGAATTCGCCACAACTTGCTGCCGGGGCTGAATTTCTCGAGGTAAAGAAAGGCATTTTCCAACAAACCTAGCATATTGAACATTAAAAATTGTAGCATTAATCATTCTGATAACAGTATCAACATACTGTTATCATAGATTATCAAGTTTGCCTTTAGCTAAGGGTTGTATTTGTGTAATTTCCATACTAAAAACCATCAATCCGTGCCTAATCAACCATCGACAAACATACCATTCATTTCTCTTGAAATTATGTGATTAAGTTTTCTTCATTCCAAGTGCAAATATCTCAATAATAATAATAATGATAAAACATGCATGCAACAAACCGAAAATTTCACCACTAAACAACAATCTACCGATACCGCAACAATTTCCGTATCCGGTTCGTTTGAAAAATTTCGCACAAAAATATAACAGCTGGTTAATGGATGTTTAAAAATTTCATTTATGACAACTATAGATATTGACTATAAACAAGAGAAAAAAAAATGCGCCCCCACACACATGTCACATGTTTGGTTAAGGGTCTAACGTGAGTCCGACCAGTAAATAACTAAATTAAATTGTAAATGGAACGCTCTAGGGAGAGATTAATTAAAGGTGGGGTTGGGCCCAGTTTCGACGGCGAAAGATGCAAATTTTTATGGTTTAATTTGGTTCAACTACGTCGGAAATTATGGTCATTTCAAGGCAGATTAGTTACCGTTTGAGACCAAAAATTGGACATTTTTCTAACAATAAGTAACGATTTGTGGACAATGATAAGAACTTTTTTTTTGTAATAACAGCAAGTTCTGTTTATCAAATTAAATAGATGATTATTTTGTTTGGGGGAAATTTGTGTGTTTTTTGGGAGGAAATTGTCGAGAAAATTTCCGGTTGTATTTTTTAAATATTTTATGACGAGTCTTCATAAATTAATTGTAGCAATACGATAAACATAATAGATTGAACAAATTGATAAAATATGAATAATATTAATTGAAGCATAAATTAAATCTTATCACAAATCTAGTTTTGTATTTAGATAACCAACACAAATTATGATAATTATGTATTATACAGTTGGAATTGTTAAAAGTCTCACAATTTTCCTACAATTATTTCCCTTTTCCATTTCATTACAATTTTATATTGTCGACGATTTATATTAAGACGGCATGTTTATTCATTACTTCAATGCAATTTTCCCTCAATTAATTATCATAACATATAAATATTTACGAAATAAATAAATAAATCAACAAAAATGATGTTGTTTTATGATCGATTTTCTTTGTTATTATATTTATATACAAACGTAATTAGTTTTGCACCCGATTCGATCTGATTAAAACAAACGACTCGGTCATTATGGAAAATAATGAGAAATTCTGCATCAATTTCCCATAGGCGGGTTATATCTTATAATACATATATTTATTCACGAGAGGCAAAATCATTATAATCATCTCTATATACGATATATACGCAACCAGCATATATTATTACCTCAAAATGATTCGGTCGTTTTAATCGTATCGGTGTAACGAAAATTAGGAAAAAAACCATCTCTCAAGACTAATCGACCAGAGAGTCCGGTTTGAATTAATCAGTTTTTATCCCATTGCCGTTGATAGAAATTTGATTATAATTAACCAGAGACCACAAAAAAAAACTGATTATTTTTGGCTAGTACTTAATGAAATATTTCCACCGTTTTCCTAAAAATTGTTGTTTACTTAAGTTAATAGCTAATTTAACTTGAATAAGACACGGTTGTCACTATTTAACAAACATATCATTATCATTGGTAGATGAACAAGAAAATCATATAATAAACAGGCTGTTTTCACCGTTATTTATAATATTAAACATTAAACAAGTTAATAGATAAGAAACGTTTTTTTCGATATTTTTTTATACCTACATTTTTTCTACATAAAAACAAATATAAATACATATTATTAGCTCTTTAGCAAATTTCTGGATAGTTAAACACAATATTGTGTAAAAAACTCATTAATTTCTGGAATTTCTGGGAGACTTTTATTCACCAACAACAACAACACCAACAACAAAAAATTAGTCCATTATCTAACGTGTTTCTGATCTAGCCGCTTTTCTATATACATGGTTCCTCGTATAGATATTAGTCGTACCTATACATCTGGCAAATGGTAAAACCAATGAAGAACAACAAGGAGACAACCATGAGCCTTATCTAGATATCTAAGGTGCTGCTGTCAAGAAGAGCCCCAGTTCCAAGACTCTTTGGTGAGGTGTAATTATGGCCCATCTTATTCTTATAGAGATAGAGTATTAGCGGCGCCTGCTATACCGACCTGCATTATCGTCATTATAAAAGTCATCATCATTATCTGGACTGATCATTCTATATCGTGTGATGGGTTCTAGTTGTAGAAAACCGGCCACTAGACGATCTGTCCTTGTAGGTGTACCTATGTATACACTAACAACAATGATAATAAATAATAATAATAATAATAATAATAATATTGATAAAAAAAGGGAAAGTTTTGTTGGTTTTTCGTGTTTTTAAATATGGAGAAAGATGGGGAAATTTAACGACGCCAGAGTTTTCACGTCAATATCCGTCGTTCGGATAATACAGTCCCTGTCTGCCGTCGTCGTCGTTTTGTGGATGATTGGTTGTGTTAATATGCAAGTTAGGGTGACTGGCAGTATCTTTCGGCTTTTACCCTCCAGCTACTAGCTCATTTAAAACGTATATTTTCAATCCAGTCTAAATCCTCCATTTCGGTTCGCTTGTTGTTGGTAGGTAGGAATAGGTAGTCAGGAGCGAGTCATAATTCGTAATAGTAGTAGCTATATGGATTCAATAATCTCAGAAATTATCCCCTGAAAATTCAATTTGCACAATTCAATTATAAGAATGATTCCATTAAATAGGGCGAAACTTTTCGAATTCAATTGGACAGAGTCAAAAATTGAGAAATTGAAGAGGAACAAAGTTTTGTGGATGGGGCAAAGGGTGTGTTTTGTCTTTCAAATAATCTCGGGGGAGTTGTTTAAAAAATCAAAAAAGAGGACAATTTTTTGGCGAAATTAGGTATAAACTATAACTACCTTCTATCTTCTAGAGAGGAGTTTAGTCAATTTATACTTTCATTTCCTATTAAAACGTGAAAAAAATCTTCAGAGAATTTTTGCTTTAAAATCACAATGCAACAATAGGCCATTTGGTAATTGCCTTCAACGAAATTTCCGAGTATTTACAACCGAAAAAATGCTTAAGTTGTGGATGGAAGTGATCTTAACAACCTACTCTTATATTGTTCAATAAATATGAGTTATTCTTGACTTTTTTGTTTACTTGTTACTTTTTTACACAAAATGCCTTTGGTGCAGACTTGTATGGATGTCGTAATGTTTTTATTTTAGTCTGTCATAAGATACTAATGTGATTTTTCAAATGACTCGATATAAATTTAACATACGAAGACTAATAAGTCTATTTACTGCTGCTTCTAAATATTATGCATACATTTTCCGCCAATTAATTAAAAACTTTAATTTAAACCAGAATCTTCTACCGAGTCATTTAGAAAATCACTCGACCGTATTTACTCATTCGACGAATTACTGTATCAACACTAAATTTTTTCCTTCCAAAATGACTCTGTTGTATAATCTTCTTCACTATTTTTAATCTATTTCTACAACACCAAATTACTAAATCATCTTTTCTAGTAACACAAGCTCTTAACAGTAATTATTGCTCTAGAAAATTACAATTCACAAAAACGAGTCTCGACTCTAATTAATGAATAATTGTAGAGTTGCTTGAATAATTATAAACGGGCGAAAATAAGTAAATAACCTGTAAATGCTAACACGACCGGTTTCGGTTACACATATCCATCCTCAGTTGTGTATGAATTTGTGTAGAAAATTTAGCGTTATAGTGTTTTGTTTTATTGATAAAAAAATCACTATTGGTGTTCGACTGGTATTTATGCATAGTGGTGGCGGTACTTCAGATACACCTACGCTGACTAGAGGCGGTAAAACATCAAAAGCTCACGATTCAAGCACGTACCGATAACATTACAGGGAATGCGCAATTTGTAAAGACCCGACCACACACAACAACAACGACAACATACCATATCCATGACAATATGTCAAATTTGTTATTGGATAATTTATGATTTTGTTTATTTTATTTATATGATAAATACAAGAGAGAGATAGAAGCTTCTTTGTAGGAAAATTATTAATTTATATATTCAATAGTAGACAATTAAATGTTTCGTGTTACGGTGTTGGTTTGATTAAAAACCGACTATTTTCAATCACAACAACCATAATCTATAATTAACTCCAAACATGATGAAAACACAAATTTGTAACTTGATTGCAGGGATTGTCAATTTCCTTGAAACACACATAAATGTACACATACCATTTATTCATTCATTCATATATCTATATACCTACAAGTTATTGATAATTAAAATCAATGGTTGGTTACTAGGTACAATTGAAAGAATCAGGATTTATAAAAGTCATCGTCCATAATACAGTACCATTATTTTAATAATAGAAACAAGCCCCTTGAAAATTATATACACTGTGTTCATCTTTGATCATTCCTTTTTATTTCTAACAAGTCACTTTTCAATATCATGGTATAGATCACCCATATCTCCACAAGACCCATCATTGTAACAAATTAATAAAATACTTGTTTATTCATCAATTATGTATCCAACACATACATAAAGTAACAAGATAAAAGTTTATTGAATGGGTTAATACGCATGCCCATCATATCTGTTTTGTGGTAGGCTAGAAATGGGTGGAGTCAACTGTTGATTGGTTACAATCAAACTCCGCCCTATTTTTCTTATAATGTTGGATTTGTTAGATGTGAAGACAGGGAGTAGGGGAACCTGTGATTTTCAATATTCACAATTCCTTCCCCTTCTAAGGATCAGTTAGCAATGTGATCCCAACACTATAACACTACGACAATTGATAAGATTACCTAAATTTTTTTGTTACTATCTTATCGTAGATAATTCATGATAACATCTATACTATAATAGTAATTATTATTATTATTTGAGATAAGTGAAGTGGTGATTGTGACAAGTTGTTATTTTCGTTCATTTTGGGGTAGTGGACTTATTATTAACTTTATCAAATAAACAAAAACAAAAAAATGTTGACTGATATGACGCCCACCGCCGGTCAATTGTATGGGGCACAGATCCCTGCAATGACAATGAATGTAAAGACTGCCGTAAGTATCTTTATTAAAAAAATTATTGTTCAATAACCTAAAAGCGACGGCTAAAAACTGAACATTCAACCATTGATGGATTTGCCC
>JAZBHA010001642.1:0-12355 GCA_037464855.1 Iselma pallidipennis | reverse complement strand
TGGGCCGCAGTTACACTTTCAAAGGCCTGGGGCGCTGCCTCATGTAACAACTCCCTCACGCGATAGGAATGCCAGTATAAGTTACATTACGGCACGTGCCTGGACGTAAATACGGCCCTGTACACCCACATACCTTTGAATGCCCGGATATCGTCTGTACGGTAGAATTTGGCGGTGGCGTATACGCCCGAACACCCATTAAACCTAGAAGAGGATGTCTAGATGTCGGTGGTCTTGAAGTTGTCGTTGTTGTTGTTTGTAGATTATTAACTAGAAGAAGCAAAAAATTTATAGAAAAAATTGGATAGATCAAGGAAGTATTTAAAGCCCTCATTAGAAAGTACTTTTCCCATCGTCTATTTAAATAATTAGCACATCATTATTACTTTGAAAAGTGAAAATCACAACTTACTTAAATGTGGCCATTCACTGAATACAACAGTTACTGATCCATTTGAATTGTTCATTAGTTTCTGACGACTGAGACGATTTTCAGGATCAACACGTATTAAGAATTTCGGCATAACAATTGAACTTTCATTAATAATTTTATTAATTTTTGGTGGTAAACTCCAACCTACTAACGTTGATGGAGTTGTTGTTTTGTGTTGTTTTTTCGATGGTTGTGGTGTAACAATATACACTTTTTCTTTAGTTATCGGTGAAACTGTAACACTAGACACTTTCCACAATTTTTTCTGATCTTTTGCAGTAAATGGTACAGGACTTGATTTATATGCTGTTGTTGTTGTTACTGGTGATTCTGTAGTACCACCACTGGTAGTCGATTCATTGATTATCAAGTTTGTTTCAATATCTTTCTCGAATTGTGATTCATCATTATTACTACTAGCTGCTTGATAATCAGGAATTTTTGTTGTTGTTGTTGGTACTTCATTGAATGGTAATGTTGTAAAATATTCATTAGGTATTTGTTTTGATGGTACCAATTTTGTTATGGTACTACTTTTTCCATAATTCATCCGTTTCGAGTACTCCTGTTGTGTCCAATCATCTATATTGTTTTGTAATGAAATTATATCGAACGGCAATTTTTCAGATGGTTGATAAACGGTACTGTCTTTTAGAAGATCTCTAATATTTGATACAGGTGTGGTAGTACTGGTAAGTGCAGTTGCAGTAATTCGTTTCGATTCAGCTGAATTATAATCAACAAATTTCGACCAAACTGATTCTTCTGTAGATGATGGTGGTAATAAAGTACTATAAAGATTTGGTACTTTTTTCATATTAATATAAGGTATAATAATTTGAACTTGTTTTGGTTGTTTCGTCGTGGTACTACTGGATGATGTTATCCATCTAGATGGTGCTAAAGGTGGTGGTACCATTGATGTCGAAATGGTACCACCCCAAGTTGGTTCCCATGGACCATAATCCATCGGTGGTGGTGTAAATTCGTTGTTTTCTGGCAATTTTATTTCTTGTCCTAAAATCTGCTTAATAAAATCCGCATGAATATCGTGATTATTGACAAGATTTTTATATGAATTATTATGAATTGTTGCTGAGGTATGAGTATCGTCGACAATAATCGGATTGTCACTTAATCGTGAAGAGTCATAGAAACCACCAGGTCGAATGTCACTATTTTGTTCATGTATTACTTGATGGTGTTTTTGTGGAATTTCTTGATTCTCGTTAGTAGCAACCTCAAGTAATGGTGACTGAATAACATTAATTGGATGTTCAATTGTCGACACATAATCAGCTATCTTTACACTGGGTACAATTTGTACATCAGTATTTCTATTGTATGTTGGTAAGTTTTCGCGGAAATTCTGATATTCACGAATTGGTAAAACTGGCCGTGAACTTAAATTCGGTAATGATATCGGTTGCTTATCAGATGGTAAAGGTAATGGTTCAAGTGGTGGTAGATATTCCGGTCTTAATTGATAATTAGCATTAGGACCAGTTATTGGTACACCATAACTATCAGATGGTGGTGGTGGTGGCGGTGGTAGATTTTGATTCGGTAAACCATAATTAACACTTGGCAAAGTCGGTGGTAAGGAATGATATTTATTACCACTGACGGGAGGTGGTAACATTCCAGGAACACCATAATTCCGAATTGGTTTTAATGGGGGCGGTTGATATTTCGGTACTGGCGGTCGTAAATTTTCCACATTTGGTGAATATTGTGGTTGATGTGATTTCGGTGGTCTAGGATGGAAATTTGGCGATGGTGGTGGCGGTCCATATTGTTGATTCGGTGGTCCATATTGCTGACTAGGTGGCGATAGTGGCGGTCCGTATTGTTGACTAGGTGGTGATGGTGGTGGCCCATATTGTTGCCTAGGCGGTGGTGGTGGTGGTCCATATTGTTGATTAGGTGGAGGCCCGTACTGATGTCTAGGTGGTGGTGGTGGTGGTCCATATTGCTGATTAGGGGGCGGTCCATATTGCTGGTTAGGTCGCGGTGGTGGTCCATATTGTTGGCTTCCATGACTAGATGGCGGTGCGAAATTGATTATTGTATTTTTGCCGGAATGACCAACCATAGGAATCCATGGTTCACGATTACATGGATTACATTGAGGATCGATAGACTGACGATACTGTCCTGATGATGATGGTGGCGGTAAATATTGCGGTCCACCAAAAGATCCTGCTGCAGGTATTGAATCAGTTGTAGTTTCTACTGTCGTCCCACCAAAGGGATTAATCCAACTTGCAAGTCTTGACATAAACGATGGTGCTTCTGTCTGATAAGGTGTTGACTTTCTCTCCTCAATCACCTTATCAGGTGGTTTCTGTATTTGTTGTGTACCATTTTCTATACATACTGCACAGCTTATACAGATGAGAAATATCAATGTCTGAAATAAACAAAGAAATCTGTCAATATTTATTTAAGCAAAAACGTATTTGACTTAAGTAGTAACAATAAGAACTTTCAATTATTTTCACGGATAATTGGGTGAGTTTCGATATGTGTCACGATGTGAAACTTCTTTAATGACATTTTACACAAATTCTAAACAAATCAAAGCAAATACCTAATAAATATTCATATATGTACATACATATATTGAATTAAAGACAATTGAATCCACAAACAAAACGAAAGAATTTCACTTTCTGCATTCATTACTGGCAGTACTAAAAACCTCGATTCTACCTGACCATTTAATTGTTATCTCAGTCCGGTTGCAGATTCCCACGTTAACTTTCCGTTGTTGTTATTGTGTTGTTACGTTGCTGTTTCTTTTTTTTATTATTACTGTTGTTGTTGTTGTTGTTGTTGTTGTCATCAAATAAAAAGTAAAACATAGGTATACAAGAAAACCGGAATATATGAAGAAGATGATGATTTAGGTTTTAGATTAGCATACGCATTATATGTACCTATTACACATAAAACAGTTAGATTTTCCTTTTCCTTATTCATAATGTCCAATTTTTTTTTCAAGTGAGACTTTCTTCTAAAAATTTACACACGTTGTAATAGTAGTACTACTTTGCACTTAATAAGTAGGCCATTGGTAATTATATTTATAAACAACAGCATCTGTGATGCGGTAATTTGATAGTTAATGATTTCTCACTAACAGACGTGCACAAAAAAAAGGAAAATTGGCCGAAATTTAACAGGCAAAGAGAACAACTAATATATTAATTACAATTTGTTCAGTATCGTTGATCATAAATTACACTTCAATTAAAAAATTAGATTAATTAACAAGGTTGAGAAATGGAAAATGAATCATTATTACAAATGTGATGGCAAATTACTATAATTTTTATAATTGTTTGTTTTACTCCTTCGCAGGGCCGCCGCAACCGGGTGTGCAGGCTGTGCACCGTACAGGGGCGCCATATCAGTTGGGCGCCAAAGCACGATACTTTTCCTCGATTTAGTTTTTTAACTAAAAACGTTTTCTGCACAGAGGCGCCAAAATGTTTTTTGCACAGAGGCGTCTACTAGGCATGCGGCGGCACTGCTCCTTCTAATAAGTACTTCGTTCTTGTTTGTTTCAAATCTTTTTGAGTTAATTTGCTATCTTTCGAAGTACTTGTGTTTTGTTTTTATTTTCTCGTTCTTCATTCCATTAAATGACCTCACGATAAAGATATTTCGTGAATTCCATCATTAGACATTTTTTTGGTTAAATTGTTCACTATAACCGAAAAAAAAGTTTTTCTAAAACAGTAAGAATTACTGGTTAGTATATTTTAAAGAAGAATATGATATCTAATAACTTGCAAGTTTTAACAAAGTGAATCAAAAATTAGAAATACGATACGGAACCAATGATGATACACCTCTACCGGATAATCGAGCAGAGTGGAAGAAAAATCCTTTTCTCAAATGGTTCCGTTTGTTTATAAATTGAAAGTTTTTCCAATATATTAGTTGATTATTCGACATGTATCTATCGGTTGCATTAAAATTCAGTAAAAACCGGCATGAGAATTTCCCCAAAGAAAAATTTATGAATTTGAGAATTTAGGACATGAAAGAATTGATCCTAAATTTGGACAAGATTTGTGTTTATTTTGTTGTTAATTTGTAAATTTTGATACTTTCACTCTATACATATATTATTTCCGTAAATTACTTGAATGAATTGATAGATAAGTATATTTTTCTTTTAAACTACGGAATTTGACATTAACGACGATATAACTAATGATGATAGTAATCAATTTAATGATTATGTCCTACTAAACTTTTTTCTTTTTTTATAAATAACGTACATATACCCATATAGAACATTAAAAGAAATTCGATTATTCTACCAGAAAATTAATTGGATTACCTCAATTTTTTAGTGTAGGTATTGTAATTCTTTTCTAATACAAAAAAAGAAAAGATGGTAAAATTCTTTCACGTTAACAGTACGTAGGTACAATGACAATAAAATAAAATCTTTCCATAAATTGTTTTTTTTTCTTGTTATCAATCAATTCATAAACAACAACCTACACATATAAATACGTTAATTTTACGGATCATTACGTTATAAATCAATAACTGTAACGAATTATGTTGTCATTAATCAATAATTTTGATTTATTTATTCGTAGGTATTCAATGAAATTTGAAATTTTATTCACGTGGGATATGGAATTTGAATGAATTTACAAAAAAAAAAACAACTTTTCACTCTCACAACAAATAGGTATTGAAGAGAGAATTGTTTATTTTGTTGTTGCAAAAAAACGACGAGAAAAAACAGGAACTTTCGTGTATACCTATTAAGGTGACAAGTGAAACCTGTAGATCATCATTTTATCAAACATTCACTCAATACATCACGATAATAAGAGTTTCCTTATCATTATTGGAATTTTTATGGGATTGTTGTGCACACGACAAACCGGAAACCGCACAAAATTCTTCCTAGTGTCTTCCTCATTACCATTGTTGTTCAACTAAAGAAATCTAATTTAAATATTGAAATGTCAACTCTTCTTTTTTTTACCTTATTTAGTCATTAGTATTGGTTTTTATCGGGCGTTCCAATAATCTCGTCTTTGGCCATTAGTGTGTTTTAGTTTTGTCAAAATTGACATTAATGATGTTAACTAAAGAAAGTGCTTCTTGAAGGCTAGTAGATTTTTTCACCAGATAATTAATCAAATAAAATTTCAATCAATTAGCTCTAGAATGAACTGTTTTTTTGACCAAAATTGGGCAAAAACGGTGTGATTGATAGAATGTTGACAAGAAGCAAGCTAGAAGTTTTTGCAATTTTTTTTCTGAGAAATTCCTTCTAACTAGATGCGATGGGACGTTCGATATAATTTACAAGTTAAGTTATCGCCTAGTTGAATTGTAATTAGTAATTACTAACAATAAGGGTGTGATTCTCATATTTACTCATTAGCCGGCACATTCAATGGAATGTGTTACAAAAAAGTGGATCGTGTCTATTGTTTCCTACAATTTACCCAAACGAACAATGCAGAATAATAACAAAAAAAAAGATTATTTATATCCTCATTTACACTAAAATGTATTCTTTTTATTTTTAAATAATGGAATAAAATATAAAAATTTAATAAAAATACCTTGCATTTTGCCATGATGCTTGGGGATAATTTTTGGAAATCATACACAACACTGCCAAGACATTTTTAAATTTATAATTTCAAGTAAATTTTTATAGAAAACTTTTAATTTAGATTCACCAAAATCACTAAAAAGCTCCAAAAAATTTGTTTTATGAAAAACCACTAAAATTTCTTTGATTTCTATGGTTGATTTGTGTAAGATGGTGATGATCGATCGTCCTGCTTGCACTTGTCGCGGTTGCTGTTAATGTTTACCAAATGGTAATCGAAAAAGAACTTATTGAAGAAGAGAAAGCCATAAACGGAAGAACGGAAGGATGAAAGCAAATGGGTGTATGGGTGACCGTGTTATACCGGGCCCTCCACTCAATAACTACTACAAGAAGAAACCATGCTTTTCGACGGTTTTATACCACCATGACCCATATTTCTGGGAGGGACGACGGTTATTTTGTTCTTTCTTTGAATTCTTCTTACCTGTTAGCAATGGAGAAATATTTCGTATTGTTATACAAATTCACTTTCAATGTTGTCGTTGTTGTTGTTGCTGGTATGTGCAAAAGAGGTTGAACAAGAAAAAACTGACCATTTCACAATGGAATGTTGATAACCAGCCGGGTATAAAGAGCAATGGCATGTTAAGATATAAGGGTTGAGCTTGTTTAGGGTGGAATTTTAACACACAAATTAAAATTCTTTAAATATTTTCTAACAAAAAGAAAATTGAAGAGTTTCTTAGTTTTTTTTTGATTTAAAAGTAGTGCTAAAAATGCAAATTGAGAATCATTGTCGGCATAATAATAAGAGGTTTTTGTTGCAACAAAGCATAATAAATTTTATTGGTATTTTCACTGTTTCACCCACTTTTCAAGATTCATTTTGTATTCAAAAAGGGGCCAAATCGAAACTATATTCTACACAAAATTATACCAATTATTCGGATTACAATTCAAAATTGGCCAATAGGTATTTTCAATTGTTGACTTGAATACCAACATTTTGTGGTTTATGATAATTCGGTTGCTTTTTTGTTTAGTGACAAAATTAAGATTGAAGAAGAAGTGAAAAAAAAAAAACTTTCCAATTTAGACGTGAGTAAATGGTTTTGATTTTAATTAAATTTATTGATATATTAAAAGTAGAGGTTTAGACGACAGATGGTCTCGCATGTGTCTTATTAAAATGACAGAAATGGAGAAATTATGGTTCAGTAGCACCATGACCTTGATCTCACCAACCTAGTCCCATCATCATCATCATCATCATCATCATTCACCCACAATTATTTGAAAAATTATAACAACAACAACAATGTGTTTGTATCATAATTTGGCATGAATGTTATCTATTGTTATTGATTTAGCAAGACTTTAATCATTTCTGAATTTATACAATGAGGCAATGATAATATATGATCATCATCATTGTATACATAGAAACAATGTAAGGTTTTTTAAAGTAATTTTACGACTAAACTATTTATGAGACAAAGAGGATAACGAATCGAAAATTAATTAAAATTTTATCGATTCCTATTGGAAATATCAAAAATTACTCTAAATTTTTGAGAATTTTATAATTAAATTAATCTAATGATTCATTAAAATTATTAATGTTGAGTGAAAATATAAATATGTACTTAGCTTATCTAAGTAGATTACAGTGAAATAAAAAAAAGATGACGCCCGTCTTAACAGTATATTAAAAACAATTCCAGCCACTCGATTTCTTGTGGTAAACTAAAGAAAACAATTACCAGAAATTAGCATTATTATAGAAAATGTGCTTGAAATGGTGTAGATTTAAACAAAGATCATCCTACAAGTGAGTATCTATAACAATAAGTTTCCTAGAAGATGAAGGAGTCTTTGAATTGGCTCCAGTTATTGCAAAATCTCTTATCAATTTGGTGTGTAATTGTGATAACAATGTAGCAAAGTTGACGGTATTTCGTACAAACTTATTATAAAATGATTGAAATTGAAAACTTTAAGGAAATACAACGAGTGTGGTTGAAAATTTAGTTGCAATTTTTATGCAACTTGAAGCTTTTGATCCTCATTGAAATAAATGAAAAGTAAAATCAGGAAATCATTAAAAATGTATATAGGTTCTCTATGATCACAACTAATTGATAATGGACACGATCATCTAACTGATCGTGAAAGCTTTTACTCGTTTGTTCCAAATTATACTTTTCAATTGATTTTCATTATGAAAACTGCAATTCTTATCAAACAAAAATGTAGGAACGAACTTTAGATAAAGTGAAATGTTATGTAAATATAGATGTGTCATCTGTTTTTTTTTTTGTGTTTTTGAGAAAGTTACATTTTTGTAAATCTGAACTTGACAAAAGAGATCATCTGTATAATAAAATCAATCCAAGTGCCATAAAAAACCAGCAAATTCTCCAAGCACAACTACAAATAAAAATTAAATCGGAAAAGTGTCATGAAAATAGAGAGATCTACTTATACTCGTAGTATGTGTATTAAAATAATAGAAACATAGGAATTACCTACCTTTTGTAGGCTTTTTGCTGAATATCAAGTACTGGTTTCTCTTTATTTAATAAAATCGGTGCATACTATGGAAATACACGATATGTATAGATGCATTTAAATAATATAATTATAATTATATTTTCCTAATTTCAGTATGACATCCTCAACAACAGCTACAATATCTAGACGAAAATCAAGTATTGCCAATATATCGGGCAGTATCCCATCAACACCAACAACAGATCCACCAAAAACATACACAGTTATGAAAACACCATAATTATCAATAATAAAATTGCTGATAATAATAGTAATTATTATTAAGTATGTTTACGTTTAATAAAAAACTTCATTTCCTGATTGTTGTTCCTTTTTTTTTCTTTTTGATGTGAAAAGAAAGAGAAACGCTCCAAATTCTCTATCCGATTTCCATTTGAAAATGTGGTCACATATTTGAAATTCGACGTAAGGATTTTATATATATATTGGCTTGAATAAATATGCAAAAGGATCGTTTCAATGTTTGTTTTGTATTTATTTTTACTATTATTATTATTACTTGATGTGTACACAATTTCTAAATTTAATAAAATTTATTTAAACTATACATTGTTATTTTATCAATTATTTATCCATTTTCTATACAAATTGTTCAAGATTGCCAGTTTTTTTCTTTTATAATTCTGATATTTTTGAAATAGCTAAGAATGTCGACATTTCCTGTTTGCTCTTCTTGTACACTTTCCTTTATTTGAATCGAAAGCAAAACCTTGTGGACAAATCATTTGAATTGGTTCTAAATTATCATTATTTGGACATAAATAAAATTGTTGACAATTGTATGGATCAGCGAAAGAGCCTTGATTTTTACAAAAAAATCGTTTTACACCAATAATAGTAGTTGCATCATTTGGCAATTCATTAATATTTCGATAATGTTTCATTAGATTTTGATAACAATCATTACATTGACAATTACAATATTTCTCTTTTATAGATTCATTATCATTATTATTAAAATTGAATAATTTCGTGTATGAATGCCTACGGATCTTTCGTAAGTTTTTCGCTAAATTTCGTTTCAATAATTTGTATAAATAATCGGGAGATTGGGAATTTTTTATTTTTTGTACAAACGGATGAAAGATTGGATTATCAACATTGAAATTAACAATTTCAGATGCAACATTAAATATTAAAATTATTATTAAAAATAAATAGAGAAATTTTACCATAAAATTGTTAAAGTTTCACAATATTGACATTTGTCAAAATTAATTATTTTAATAAAAATAATAAAACAAACAAACAATAGTACTGTTGCATAATCTATTTATTATTTAATTAAATTAAAAAATAGAATAATTATTAAATTTAAAATACAAGCCAAAATGGAAGCAATTTCGTTTTTATAAAATGCGACAATGATTCGTTTTCTTGATTATTATCATTATTATTACAAGGACATGAATATTTTCCATTACAAATACTAATTGATGGGTCAAATAGCGTACCATCAGGACAAGAATACTCAGTCTGTTTAAACTGACCATTTTTTGATAATTCACAGGAGTAATATTGTTTACATGTTAGATCATTCGGTTTTCGGAAACGACCTAATTCTGTACAAACAAATTTCGCTTTTTCATCAATTTTACACATTGTCGCTGATGATGTTGAAGTTTCTGCTTTTTTTTTAATTGAATTTCCATCGATTGCAATTGGTAACATATATGGAAATTGTGGTGGTCCTGCAACTATACATGGACATTTATAGAATGTACTACAAACATTCAATGATGGATCAAAGAATGAACCATCTGGACAGGTGTATTCGGTCTTGAGATAATCACCATTGAATAGTAATGAACATAAATAATATTTCGTACACGAGAGATCATTCGGTTTTCTAAAACGTCCTCGTTCTGTACATGTATATGTTGGATTTTCAACAGTTACACATTGATCTAGTGTAGTAGATATTTCAGTTGTGGTAGTAATAGTTTTGGATGGACTCGTTTGTATATCAGGAGCTGAGGTTATAGAGCATGGGCAAGTATACAGGATACTACACAGTTCTAATGTTGAATCAAAATAGGAACCATCAGGACAATTGTATTCGGTTTGGATAAATGAACCATCTTCTAGTAATGAGCACAAGTAGTATTTTGTACAAGTTTGATCATTTGGTTTCCAAAAACGTCCTCTTTTCGTACATGTAAATGTCGTTTTTTCGACAGTTACACACCGATCTGGTATTGTAGAAATTTCTGTTGTTGTCTCTTTATTAGGAATTGTAGTTGAAGTCGTTGAATTACATGGACAATCATAAAATACGTTACATTCATGTAATACTGGATCAAAATACGAATTATCCGGACAAGTGTATTCTGTTTTAGCGAAAGTAAGGTCAGATAATATTGCACACAGGTAGTACCCTTTACATGTTAAATCATTTGGTTTTGGAAAACGTCCTCTTTTTGTACATATAAATACATCATCTTCAACAACTACACATGCATTTGGAGTAATAGAGGTTCCTGTTGTTGTTACTGTTGTTGTCGTTATTTCTGTTTTAGGAGTCGTATTTGAAGTAGTTACAGTACATGGACAAATGTAAAGAACATTGCATCTTTGTAACTGTGGATCAAAGAAAGAACCACCTGGGCAAATATATTCTGTCTGTTCCAGTGAACCATCCCATGATAATGAGCAAAGATAGTATTTTGTACAAGTTATGTCACCCGGTTTTTGAAAACGTCCTCTTTCCGTGCATGTAAATGTCGAATCACTTACAATTTCACATGGATTTGATGTTGTAATAGTCGAAGTTTCTAACTGTGTTTGTGTTGTATGTATTTCGGAGGATGTAGTATTAGTAGTCAAAGCACATGGACAAATGTAGAGAATACTGCACTTCTGTAGTGCCGGATCAAAGTACGAGCCTTTCGGACAGATGTATTCCGTTTGAATGAATGAACCATTCCTCAGCAATGAACACAGGTAGTATTCTGCACAAGTCAGATCATTTGGCTTTTTGAAACGTCCTCGTTCTGTGCACGTGAATTTTGGGTTTTCGACAACTACACAAGAATTGGCCGTTGTGATAGCAGTAGAAGCTTCTGTTTGAGTTGGTGTACTATGTGAACTTGAAGTTGCAGTGTTAGTCGTCAAATTACTGATAGTGGACGGAACTGTTTCCGCCGTTAGAGTTGTTCCATTATTGAAGGATGTACTTACAGTGCATGGACAAGCATAAGGAATACTGCACCTATGTAACATGGGATTAAAGTGAGAGCCCTCTGGGCAGATGTATTCCGTTTGAATGAATGAACCATTTCTTAGCAATGAACACAAATAGTATTTTGTACAAGTTAGATCATTTGGTATCTTGAATCGTCCCCGTTCTGTGCACGTGAATGATGGGTTTTCGACAACTACACAAGAATTGGCCGTTGTGATAGCAGTAGAAGCTTCTGTTTGAGTTGGTGTAGTATGTGAACTTGAAGTTGCAGTGTTAGTCGTCAGATTACTGACAGTGGACGGAACTGTTTCCCCTGTTAGAGTTGTTTCTGTACTGAGGGATGTAATTGCAATGCATGGGCAAGCATAAAGTATACTGCACTTTTGTAGTGCCGGATCAAAGTACGAGCCTTTCGGGCAGATGTATTCCGTTTGAATGAATGAACCATTCCTCAGCAATGAACACAGGTAGTATTCTGCACAAGTCAGATCATCTGGTTTTTTGAAGCGTCCTTGCTCTACACATGTGAATGTTGGGTTATCGACAGTTACACATG
>JAZBHA010001641.1:841-17029 GCA_037464855.1 Iselma pallidipennis | reverse complement strand
ACGAGGCCGGTGGTAGAAAAAATAAATTATTTTCCCGCACAAAGCGAGGCCTTGCTTCTAAAAGGAGCTTTATATGATTTTGTATATCTCGACTAAATAGAACTGGTACTCCTCTTCCTCTTTTTCCTCTTACCACTACTCTCTTAAAGCTTTTTAACAAAATTTTCTCCGTCGGTGTAATTGCTTCTGTAAATTCTTCATCATTTTGACTACTTTTTTCCTCTGACAATATATACGTAGCAAGCTTCATGCCTTGTAATTCTCCAACTCTTTCTATTTAAGTAATAGTCGACAATAAATCGTCCCTATCAACAGATTGAAATTTTTAAATCTTCCATATTTTTTATTAATTTCTTCTCAGCTTCAGTTGCTTTTTTAATAAGGTACGTCCTAAATAATTTCAAGTCGGCTGCTAGAGGGATTATAGTAACTTTGTTCCAAGTTTTTGTATTCAGATCGTTCCCAGCTTGACTGGAAATTTCATACTTCCAAGTGCTTTTTAGCAATCTTGTAAACATTGTTATATTTAAATAAAAATTATCCATCACTCAGATGTGGAGAAAAATGTTAAACCAGAAAATTATAAATAAAATAAACCCAAAGTCGAGTCTCCACAAATTTAATATTAAATAAAATAAAAAATGGTTACAGCTTTTTCGGAAATAAAATTTCCATCTTCAGACCTAATATCACAAAAGCAAGAGAAATGCATAATTAGATAATATAGAGGTGAAAAATGTTAAACCTTACCAGAAAGCAAACAGCAATGATTGAATAATTCAGTCAAAAAATAAAACAATGAAATTACATGTGGGATGACTCGTAAATAAACACCATAATTTAAACAAATCCCATTAAAATGTAAAAATTTAAAAAACAACTAAATAAAACATTCTAAACTAATCAATGAATGTTAAATAACGATGTTAAGACATCGTTAGATGTTAATTATCAAGTGATATAAAACATAATTACAACTGAAACTGACGAGGTAAACAAACCCGTCAGAAATTTGAACAGCTACTGAAAAATACATTTAGTTCTAGAAAATACAATAGTCGGACACTGAAAAAACCGGTTATTTCACAAAACAGCGGAAGGAGAGCTACGATCTGTGGCGGCAGGGGGGGGGGGGGTTGTTGACAATAAATCTGTACTAAAATGATTTAAATTCAAACGATTGAAAATATTAAAATTAAATTGTCTGATTTCATTAATTAATAGATCATTATTACAATGATCGTAAAGGAAGATATACACTCTGTTTCATAAATATAACCGCACTGCAATTTTTGATAGATCAGAATGTTGCGACTGAAATATATGAAAATTGTCAAGACCCTATGAAAAAGCGTAAAAAATAATGTACCTGCATTAAAAATTAATGCGGTAATGATTCTTGTATAACGTATGTTGATGAAAAGCTGTATTTAACGTGTTTCATAAATATAAACGCACATAAGAAATATTGTGTATTATGAAGGAATAAAAGTTCAATAATCTGTCAGTCCTCCATTCCGGTTAATAAGTTGGATTACTCTGTTTTTCATACTTGTAACTAACTTCTTAAGCACATCGATCTCGATTGATCGCCAAGTTTCAGTAATCGCCAGTTTGAGTTGTTTTACGTTTTGAAACTGCCGATTATCAGCGTAAACACGACGAACTAGAATACCCCATAGATTTTCGATGGGGTTGCAATCCGGAGAACACGGTGGCCACTCCAGGAGTTGCACATGATTCTCATGACACCATTTTCTGGTGTTGTGACTAACGTGAACCGACGCGTTATCTTGCTGAAACGTGAATGGCTTTCGGCGGAAACGAAGGTATGGCAACAGATTAGTTGCCAGAACGTGCTGATATTCGACACTGTCCATTTTCGTCGACGGGAACGCGAGTGATAATGTGCCTTGCGAGGTGAAGGCACCCCAGACCATCAGGCTGCCGCCACCAAAGTTTCTTTTTGAAAAAATCAATGGCTCTTTTCGCAAATCTCTCCAATATGATCGAAAGCCATCAGGGCCATCGAGATTAAATTTCTTTTCATCACTGAAGATTACCTACAAACAATACCAAAACAAACTCTCGTGTTCTATCGAGCTACAGTAACACATTTTGTGGTCTTCCACAAATGCAGGTTAACTAACCAATGTCCAATGTCCAGTCTCTGTCCATGTTATTTGTGGCAAATTCAAATCTGGTAAGTTTATGTTCATCGTTTAAACGTGGTGCGACTTGCATTTTTTCTCGAACAATGTTTGTATTTCTTTGCAAACATCTCCAAACGGTCGTCTTTGAGACCTTCAAGTTGCACTCACGGCGAATTGCTTCACAACTTTTTAGCGAATTCGACGCTAGTTTTGGAATTTGTCGCTCTTCACGTGGAGAAAGTAAACGTTTTCGTCCTGTACGTCGATTTGTCCCGTACGATTCTGGATTTCTTAGAAAATTTCGTATGACTCTGTCAGATCGACCAATAATTCTTCCTGTCTCTCTAATGGATGTTTGTTTCTGTATTAATGACACTATTTGACCCTTTTCAAACTCTGATAATTTAACTCCTTTCGGCATGTTGAATCTTTGCAAGAGGATTTTGAAAACGTATTAAGATAGACACTTATTACAAAGTGAGGTTATAAATATGAAACATGCTGAATATGTGATTTTTCTCATAGTCTACTTGAAACTTATTTTAATATTTATACTTTTTTCAAAATGTAGGTTCTTTTTTGTGCTTTTTAATATAGATATAGGAGATCTTCTGTACCTCTGCGACAACCTTCATTTTTCTCAAATTTGTTGGTGCGGTTATATTTATGAAACAGAGTGTAGTATTGTTCGATAGTATCCACAAAAGACTTCAGATGTGAATTATATATTATAGTATGACAAAATCACCAACGGCATGGTTACTATCAACAATATGTTCAACGTCAACTTGCTGATGCAATCAAGGTGTTCTTTTTTTCTAATTTTGAATTTACGATTAGTTTTTCCAATGTAAAATTTACCACAACCACAGGAGAATCTGTATACACCACTTCTATCAAGGATGGGGATGGGGTCTTTATTGATAGATAGGTTTTTGATAGAGAGGCTGGGAGATCTAAACACAATATTGATATCAACGTCTTTAAAAAAATTTTTAATATTAAGAGAAATCGGACCGAAGTAGGGGATAGAAAAAATGTTGGTCGATTGGAAAGGTAGTCTCTGTAACGATGAAATGGAGTTGATCTGGAATTTAAAGCTAAATTTATTGTAAAGGCCATCGATTATGTGATCAGGGAAACCATTGGAAGCAGCAACATATTTAATGTTGTTGAGTTCTTCAAGGAATTTATGTTGAGACAAAGCTACGGTGAACAATCTATGAAACATAGTGTTAAAAGCAGCTAATTTGTAATTAAAGGGGTGAAACGAATTATAGGGAATCACAGAGGAAGTAGTGGTAGGTTTCCTGAATATTGATAATTCCAAATAGCGGTCTGCATTAACTTGAAGTTGTAAGTCTAGAAAAGATAAATTTAAACCACCCATCTCCAAAGTGAACTGAATATTGTTATGAAGCGAATTAATGAAAACCAAAAAATTGTCAAGATCCGCATCTGAACCGCTGAAAATACAGAAAACATCGTCGACGTAACGTCTCCAAAGATAAACATCTTCAATGAACAACGAGTTCTTAGAGAGTAAGACTGTTTCAAAATTATCCATGAATAGTTCTGCCAAAAGGGGTGAAAGGGGAGAACCCATAGCTAGACCTGATTTCTGTGAGAAAAACTGATTATTGAAAACAAAAAAGTCCTGTGAAAGGACATGCTTAAGTGTACCGACCAAATGGTTACGAATATTATTGGGCAAATCCGAATTAGAGAGTCTGTCAGAAACAATCTTCACCCATTTCGGAGAAGGGATGGACGGAAAAAGATTTTTAACATCAAACGAGACCAACCTAGAACCGGGTGGGAGTTGGATATTTCTTAAAGAATCAATCAATTGTAGGGAATTTTTAATAGAAAACTGTGGAGCAATATTCAATTGAGTTCTAAGGGTGTTATTCAAATGACAAGCAATTTTGTAACAAGGGGTGTTAACGTAGCTGACAATAGGTCTTACTGGTATGTCTGGTTTGTGAATCTTTGGGAGTGCATATAGACGTGGTAAGGAAGGATTAGATGGCACCAAATGAGTGGTATTAATCTTAAAATGATCAAAAAGGGTTCTACCTTTTTTAATTAAGTCTTTAGTTTTGGATAACAAAGAAGGAAGAGGGTTATAGGATAACAAGGTGAAATCAGGAGAGCTCAAAAATTCAGAAACTTTCTCGAAGTAAGTTGCCCGATCCAAAACCACTAAACAATTGCCTTTATCATCCTTAGATAAGATTAGGTTGTTAGAACTTAAAAACCTACGGGTGGAAAGGTAGGTGGAAAGATTGGTAGTGACGTGTGGTGAGGGTACGAAGCGATCAAATGATTGTTCTTTATTGATTGCATCAACAATCTTATTTGTAACAGAATTAACATTAGTGGTTGGTGAACGATTAATGACATTTTCAACAGATGAAACCAACTCAAGTTTATCATTTAAATTAGGTTTAGATGGTATTGCAAATTTAAAGCCTTTATCGAGAAACCGATCGATCTTATTAGGTATAGTGACAGAGGAAAGATTGAGAACATTCTTATGGAAATTAAATGAATGTGGAGTACTAAGTGATCTATTTTTTGTGTTAGGTGAAGTCTTCGAAAATTTTGTTTAAACGATATAACTTATCAGACAAAGATCTATACTTAATAGTACCTTCCCTGTCAACCGCATCACGTACCTCCTGATCGAAAAAGTCCCAAAGGACCGGATGTACTGTAGAGTGCAGGTCCTTGTGTAGAATCCATAAGTTAGTACGTAGAAATTCACGTTTTCGGTAGGCCTCCTTCACCTCCTCGACCAACCAAGTTCTTACTGCGGATGTTCTAGCTTTTTCAGCAGCAGGTGTATTATTGTTGATTCTGATGTTAATAAAGTTAGGTGTAAGGTGCAATCGCAAGCATTGTTTCAAAAACCAAATTCTCAGATTATTTCTCTTATCTTTCAGTCTAAGATTGCGATATTGACGAAATTTAAAGCCTTGACTGGCATTGATTAAATTTAAATAAAAATTATCCATCACTCAGATGTGGAGAAAAATGTTAAACCAGAAAATTATAAATAAAATAAACCCAAAGTCGAGTCTTCACAAATTTAATATTAAATAAAATAAAACATGGTTACAACTGTTTCGGAAATAGAATTTCCATCTTTAGACCAAAAAGACAACAGCAAAAATTGAATAAACTAGTCAAAAATTTAAAAACAATGAAATTACATGTGGGATAACTCGTAACTAAACACCAAATTTAACCAAATCTCATAAAAATGTAAAAATTAAAAAACCAACAAAGTAAAACATTCTAAATTAATGATTGAATATTAAGTAAGGGGCTGTTCATACACAGCATGTTAATGATCATTAAGCAAACGAAGAATCACGTGTCGACAGTATCAACTTATCGCTGTGACATAGGACAGACAAGGATGTCAAATACGCCGTGTAGGCGCTAATGATCATTAACATGCGTGTATGAACAGCTCCTAACGATGTCAAGACATCGTTAGTTATTAATTATCAAGTGATATCAAACATAATTACAACTGAAGCTGACGAGGTAAACAATCCCGTCAGAGAACTGAAATGCTACTAGAAAATGTAGACTTTTCTTCTGTTTCTGATTCGTTTGATGGACTTACGTTACTTTGTATTCTGCAATTTATTATATCTAGTGTGATGGTTTGACCTCTTTCAGCTTGAACCAATTTTTTCAACCAGCTTTTTTCCTTTCACTGATATTACTTTTGGAATTTTATTTGGGTAGAGTATTAACACCACTTTCATCCAAATTGTAGTTTCGGTTCGGTGTAAAATGGTATTTGTTGTGGAGGCTCTGTAGATTATCATAAAAAAATTGAGCTTGGGTTTTATCAAATCCCATTGCTCTTGCAATGCTAGTGGGGGGTTGATTGTCGTAATTTCAATTCTGGAAACCTTTTCAGAAACCCATATACCCTAGTTCTGAAGATGTGTTGAACCGATGTCGAATGTTATTGATTCAGCATTACCTGTAAATCAACTCCCGGAGGTTGAGCATAGTGAGACCATAAAAAAGATCATCATCCTCCTGTACCTTTGTGAATGTTGTAGAAAATCTTCGCATACTACCCGCTGTCGTTCCAATTTTCAACCGTTTTCGTAGAGTACTTTCTTTCAGTTCAACTTGAGATGTAGCTTTTCGTTTACTGGCGCCCTTCAAAATTAATAATTTGGCAGCTTCCAGCTGATCATCAGTGACGATACGTCTACCTGGAGCCTATCTTTGGTAACTTCGAGCCATTTTGCCATCCATTTTTACTCTGAAGCAAAATATTTCAGCATTTATACAACAGTGTCAATGTGGGGTAAGTGTGCGCATGCGTACACTAACACGACAGACTCAAGCGCACATTTAACCCAATCTATCAAAACAGGTTGAAATTGTTCACGATTGCATCATCTCAACGAAATCAAAATTAACACTTGTCAAATGGGATAGTATGTAGTTCTCAATGATTGATAGCAAATTATGAAAGAGGTAATATGTCTGTATACGTTTATCGCAGTCATATACGCAGTACGCAGTTTCGTAAAAGTAAGGTTCCTGATTATCTCGATGTTGTGCTTCTCCCACTAGTGCATGAATTTGTCTTCGATGCTACAATTCACCGAGCAGGATTTGAACCTTTTTAAATCAACAGTCAGTTGTTCATTGAACGATCTTGAATTTTAATGAAACTTGTTAAACAACTTTTCCTCTTATGAAGTACCCATTTGACTGTATTCTTCCAAGCATGCTACGCAAACGTCTTCTTCAATTTCAGTCTGTTCCTCGTCGGATGAAGCTAGTTCTATTTCTTCTTCTTGAGATTCAGAAGAATAAGATCGCTGTCGCTTTGTCTTTTTAGTTGTCCTGGCAACAATTTTTCCTTTTCGCTTCATGTTTTCTTTGTTGGTAGATTTTTGCTGCTGCAGAGGTTTCGCTGGGGAAGGAGTTGCTCGAAGATGCCGCTGTATGTGCAGGTTTATGGGAAGAAGAGGTTTCGTCGTGCTGTTTGTTAGAGGCGTCGATACAAAAGAAGTAGTCAGGGATCGCTGAAGGGTTAAACGGATACACTCCTGTGGAGCGCATCGCCGATATACCTGTAGATACTGTTGCTGCTTTGCACCAAGCGTTTCCAATTATCTGAGCAATGTAGTATCGAGTCAGTCTTCTTTCCTTGTGAATTGTCATCCACGCTTGTGTCTCCTGATTAAAATAGGTTTTAAAGGGTTTGAAGAATGCTCGATCTAATGGCTGTAAAGCATGTATAGTATGACTAGGAAAGCAGAGTAGTATAACATCATTTGCAGCAGCTACTTCAAGCAATTCTATCGCATTGCTGTGTGAGCTATGACCGTCCAACAGCAACAGTGCTTTTCCTGTGCCTTTCTTGGGTAAAAAGTGTCGTGTGAACCACGTATAAAATAAGTCACTGCTGATGTAAGACGATTTTTTATTCATATACACATCAGATCCGGGTGGCAAGCCTTCAGAGAATTCTGGCTTCTTGTTTTTCCCTTTGAAAATAAGTACAGGAGGCAAAAATTGTCCCTCCGCGTTGCAACAAGCAATCACGTTAACATTTTCACCTTTCTCTGCGCTTGTGATAGCATAAACTTCTTTGGCGCCTTTAGTCGCTAAAACTCTTCCAGCTTTATTATTGACTTGAATTCCGGTTTCATCGACGTTAAAAATTTTTCCTGGTTTATCCATCAAGTCGTTTTTAATAAGGGTGTCTTTCAAAACATTGAAATAATCGTCAACGTCTTTGCGATTCATTCCTTGTGCACGAGCTAACGATAAACCTTCAGATTTTCGTAATACTATTTCTTTATTTCGACGCATAAAGGCGTAAAACCAGTCATCACCTGCTCTTCCTTTTTTTTTGGAGAAACGGTGTTCTAAATTCATTTTCTCAGCTAAAAAGAAGGCCATATTTTGAACATCGTTCTTGGTAGGAGCAAACCCAACTCGTTCGAGACTGAATATGACTGACGAGTTTCTTTTCATATGTAGCGCTCAGTTCCGGAGCTCTGCCTAATGGTCCTTTTGGTTGGCCGGATAAGAGGTGTCTACGAAGAGTCCGACTAGGAATGCCATACTCTCTACTGGCTCTGTTGATGCCTATTTCTTTGTTCTGTATCTTTACAATTGCTTCATTCAGGGCTTCGGCAGTCCACGACGCTCTTGCTGTCTTTCTTATATAGCGTCTTCCCATTATCTGAGAAAAAAACAAAATAACGAGTTTTTAAACGTGAGGCATATTTCCCCAACAATATCGGGGCGTATTTGACAAAGCGTAAGCAAATACGCCCCACCGCTTAGCGCACAAAACCAGTTTAAATTTGTCGAAAATACTGGTTTGAAGGTTTGAAGGTTATGTACTATAGTAAACATTAGAATCTATTATATTTATTTGCTTTTATAACTTTTATATAATAAATTACACATAATTATACTTACCAACGCAAGTTGTGAATTATTCTAAACAAATTTTTTCACTTTTTCACTTTTGTTCTAAACCAACACACGAAGCACGGCCGCTCCCGTTGGGATGTGTATTTAGACACTCACCTATCGGATACTATGCTAACTAGCTCGGCCGATAGCTAGGTGTGCTTGCACACCAAGTGGGGCATATTTGCTGATGGGACGTATTTCACCATTTTACCCTACGTACTTTCTCCAGCCGCCAACTAGCCACTGTGGAGAACACAAACAAAAGCGTAGAACTGGCCGCCTCAAAGCCGCAGCAGTTAAACACAGCAACGATTCGTACCTCTGCCGAAAGCCACAAGCTTCACAGACAGAGCTCTGTCAAACAGCAAATGGAAAATACAACTGAATCACAAACCCTCGGCGGCCAGCAAGCCTTCTACAAAGGGGGAACAATATGCAAGGTGGATTAACCAATCACTGGAGCGGAGATCCTTTGGTTGCCAACGAGCTTCCTAAAGGAGGTCTAGGAGAGGAATGTTGCTAGCGCGCTCGCTATTTTATAGCGGATTTCGGCCACCCCACTCTACTGGGCTGGCGTGGTGGGAGCACGCACTGGCAGCGCGACGCTTGCCCAGTGGCGTTCCGCTTAGACGTGACTCCCCACCACCGTCCTATCACCAGTACAGTGGCGTTCCGAAAAACGGTTCGTTACATTGTAAAGTCTCCATTTCCAATAATAGTGGGGAAAAACTGGCCTAGCATGGCCGAGGTCGCCGGCGCCCCTCTGAGCACGCTTCTGTAATACATGCAGAGTGTGGGCTGGCTTGGAGGAACTAGGGACTGACGACTCCAGGAGGATGCACAATGGGCCTGTTGAGGCCTGAGTGCGGAGGAGCACGCGGCTCCACCCTCCTTCCAAATCCAGAATCCAGAATCCAGATTTATTTTATGACAATCCTTTATACGAGCACATTTACTTCCCATTTTAATTTTAACATGAGTTGTGCACCTCAATCGTTCGTACGATGTACTAACATGTATCCAACTTGAGCAAGTGGACCAAAAAATTCAAAAATAATTGATTAGTACTCGAATAAAGATGAGTGGTTATATTAGGTCTTGAATTTATCAGACATCTTCTTTTGGTTATATGATCGTTCAATCTGTGTACCAGAGTATATGGAACTCGCAGATATTTGTAACAGCTCTATGGGCACGTTACTGTGAAGAGAAGCTATATTTTTTGTGAATTCGTACAATCTTGAATGATGAGACACACACCAGTTCATGATTTGGAGAATTCTTTTCATCGTCAGGGCGAATAGACAAGTAGTGGTTAAAATGATAAAAACCTTTACTAAAATTCAGCAACTGTTCAGTTGTACAAGAAAATATTTCATCACATATAAACTAAAAACGTTTAAACATAACATCATATAATATAAAAAAAATTTTGATGATTGAATTCAATTTACATATGTGATTATGAAAGAAAGACAAATTTGTAAGTGAACATTATTAGATACACTAATTTTATAAACTGGTTTTTTATTTTACTGCATATTAATTGGCTTTTTATACATTTTGATCTATGACCGAAACCGGTAGGCGTGTAAATATATTGTATAATAAAACAAGGTCAGAGTTTTTTTCATTTAATATATTATTATTACACCTTGGTGGACGAAACACGAACTTTCAAAATTTGTTATATTGTTGAAAATTAGTATTTTCAAAGAGAGCGGGATGTTTGAGAATACGAATATCAAGCTGTTTTAGCCGATGTGTTCTTGACCCGTCTACATCCTTCCTTTTTGAATTTTCCAAAAGAAAGCCTTTGCATTCTTATTATTTGTTATATTGAATATAGTTCTTGCGTTACTGAATTTTGAGATGATACTTTAACTTGTCCCTGTTGGAGTAAGTCTCATTATCCGATGAAGAACTCTTGGGTAGCAAGAAGATTTTATTAGATATTGATAAATGCACTACTCTTCGTGAATACCCCTATTATGGAATGTTTGTGTCGATTCTTCCTCAACACAATTAAATTATTGTGAACAAAAATACAATTAGGGAGGATGGGAGACTTGTTTGAGCCTATCAATATTCAATGATAATGGATCGGAGATTAACAATATTGCATCACCAGGTTCTAATGTGAGTGAGCAATTCTCCATCATGTGATATATTCCTCGACATGTCTGACAATGTTTAACATTAATAAATATGTAAGTACAATAGTATACGTACATTGTGAGAGGGTCAGGATGTCCTCGATATAAATAATTATAAAAGTTCATCATTGGGAGATTAAAAATATTAGTTTCACCGTGAAGAATGAAATTGATACCAAGTCTGGTCGTTGCCCAAGACTTATTACATTCAACAAGACTATTACTTATGATAAGAGAGTAGTGTATGTTCCTTGCTATGGTAAGTATGGTTTCTGTCAAGTAGATGATATATGGTGTTATCAAATCAACAGACTTTTGTGCTGTTACTAAACCAGTAGTTTGAAGAGTTGCGCCAATTAATTTGCAAATTTGATTATCCTTTCGACCGATTATGTAGCTTTTTTGTTAACAAATTTTAAAACCTGGATTGAAACGAAAGCTCTCCCAGATTTATTAGCTGAACTAAAGCAGTGTTTGACCGCCGTCAAACCCTTATTAGACAATTTCATAGAAGCACAGTTGCAGATTAGTAATTTACCTGAGGATGATTTAGCGAACGATATCGTAATCGAGGAAATTGATCAGTTCGAAGAATCTTACTCTACTGCTATAGATCTCGCTCAGCAATATTTGGATGATCACCGAAAGCACGCCCTACCGTGAATCATTCAGTCAATAATAGCAATTATGCAATGACAAATATATATCATAAAAGCAACATTTCATCTAGTGACGGTATTTCCTTACAACTTACAGAAATTTCCCACTCCCGTTGTGTTTGTGCATTTAATTTGAAGGTAATTAAATACACAATAAGTGAAAACATTCGTATTCTCAAACATAATCTATCAAGCAATTTGCAATATTTTTGATGGAAAGTAAAAAACAGTTGCTGACCCAACCATTTTCATTTCCCGCATGAAGAACAGTAACCCGCTTACCTCTGCTGGAAGGAACATCCAGACGGCACTTAGAGTCTCTTCAGACAAACATGAGCTAAATGGTCACAAAACATGTGTACGAACCAAAACGTTGATATTTTTGGAAGGCGGGCGGTCAGTGGTTACCTCCACCACTGGTTCAGTTGACTATCTTCCAATATCTAAGACATACGCTTCCACGCAATCTCTTTCTAAATATCTGGTATGCACCCTCGTTCGTACGGAACTTATAGCTTAACTTGAATCGTTGAGAAAAACCTAGCTTTATACGTGTATTAGAAAAAGGTACGGACAATAATGAGTGTTCGTACTATGTAGTTCGAAATTTTATGACCATTTCGCTCATGTTCGGCTGAACAGATTCTACCATAATTGCCGACTCAGCCCTTGCTCACCACGTCATGTGTGTCGAACCACGTTTCATCCAAATAGTTCATATTTTCAGTTACTACAGTACCTACGAAGTTTGTGAATAGGTTCTACTCTGAGTACCTGTTTCCATTATATTTAAACCCATCGTTACCGATGGCAAAGTTTGTGATGGTACCTAAACCTGCCGGAATTCGCAAGAATGCCAATTCCGTCGTCTAGGAACGATTACGTAGTAATAATTACAAGAACTCCGTGAATCGTACAATTTCCCCGGAACATTGTTATTAAACGCTTTAGCGGGAGTGTTTCGAGATAAAACAATTCTGTGGTACCGAAATAATCGCAAATTATGGCTGTGGTGGTAAGAATTCGAAAATGACTTTGTTTCGTTGCAAAGGCTTAGGGAATGTGCTAAAGATTATTTGAAAATTTATCATTTTTGTTGATATCATTATTATTTAAGATATTGAATATTGTATTATCTGATGTGAAGGCTGGTCTGATGTTATAATATCGCTTTAAAAAATCTGAAATATTGTTAATAAATGGATTATATGTGAATTTTCTGTAATTTAAATTAGTTGGTTCATTTGTTTTTATGTATAAAGGGTCTTTTAAATCTTTTTTAATTTTAACTCGATTAAAGATTTTTTAAATGGAACTAATAGGAAACTGATTGATTTCAGCCAGTTGTAGTATGGTTTCAAAATCTTTTTTAAAATTGTCATCATTAAGGAGAATGTCAAATATTCTATTGAGAAAATAGTTAAAAGCAGCAAATTTGTGAGATGGATGATTTGAACGATACTAGAGAGCTGGATGTAGTTGAATTAATTTTTTTAAATTTTAGGTGCTTCCGATCCTATTTTTCTTCATTTATGATGATGGATTCTTAAAGTGGAATATGTTTTCAAAATTGAATTAATTAATTAATTATTTGGTTATTAATTGGATCATGATCTAAAGCATGAGTTTTTAAAAAGTCAAATATAGGATGAAATGTTCTCGTTATTTTTAAAATCAATTCTGATAAGTTAATAGTCTTTTGAGAAAAGTAACGAAAGTTTTTCTCTGTGCGGCTAAGCTTCTTGCTCTGCCATCTTCGCCTCTTCTCGTTCATTTCTATCAAGCGGTCTTCCCACTACTTCATTGTTGGATGTTGTTTTTTTGTTGATTTGTTGGTTTAATTATTTAAAACAGGCTTCCATCACCCCCTCGCCCTGGTCGCCAGCGCACCCACGCACCGTCTAAAACGGCGGCGGTTGCTTCGCCTTCGATTCCTTCTTCTGCGGTTTCGTGGCCTCTGGCCGGGCGGTTGGACTGCTGGAGGGTTGTGGTGGCGGGGAAGGAATATTGGTGGTGGCAGTGTCGGCGTCGGTAGTTTGCTTGGTATTGCTGAGGAAGTTGATGGTGGCACCGGGGGCGGTCATGACGGGGTTGATCTTGATGACGGTTGTGGTGGCGGCAGTATCCGCTTCGGTGCTTCGCTTGGTATTGCTGCCGATGGCGATGGTGGCGTCGTCGGCTGTGCCACTAGTAGGAGAAGCGGTTCTGGTGATGGTGGTGAATGCGTGCCGAATAACCGTACGAGCCGTCGCCTCATCCGGCGACTGGTCCGGCGCGTTGGTGGACTGTCGTAGAGCAAAACAGTGAAAACAGGGTAACAGGGTAACAGGGACGGTGATTTTGTAAGCGAGTTATCTTTCTATCGCCAAATGCAATGTAACGGAACGGTGATTTTGGTTGTCGGTTATTGGTTACTGGAGATTTGATTTCCGAGTTTTCTCTCTATGGCAAAATTCTTTTGCAACGGGAACGGTACTTTCGGTTATCGGTGATTTGGTTTGCGAGTTTTCTCTCTATCGCAAAAACGACCGTGAATCGGTGATACCCAGGAGGGGCCTGGACGTTTACAGGCTGTACATACAGACCACATGGGGCCAGTGGTGGACGAAAATAATAGTAATGGGACCAGAGCCACTTGTGCCAGGCTTCGCTTACAGCGAAGAGGCGGTGATCGCTGCGAAGTCGATGTTGTCGTCGGTCACACGACATCAGGCGTCTCCTCGAAGACGAGGAAATTAATGAGCGGACTTCAAATCTTTGACATGCACCAGCTTGGATTTTCTACCATTAGCGGTGCGTAGACGGTATAACACAGAAGAAACGGCTTCGATAACAGTGCATGGCCCTTCAAATTTTGGAGCCAATTTGGCAGCAAATCCCTTGACGCCAGCGGACAGAGGATGGTTGTTGATGGTTGATTTTCACAAATTCCAGTACATCCTGCAATTTACGAAGTCGGACTAGATGCGAATTTTCGGTGATGTTGTCGTCGATGTCATCATTGACGATTTTGGTGGGTAGTCGAAGTTCACGACCAAAATTCAAATATCAGGTAAACGGAATTACTTGGCTTCATCGATTAATTGATCTTTTAGTCCCTTAAAACCAAAAGTCTTTGATCAATGTCTGCTACCGGTAATGACATACTTGGCTCAAACATGGACGTTCACTAAGAAGAACGTCGACAAAATATAATAGTAAAAACTCAAAGAGCCATGGAGAGATCCATGCTGGGTATACGCCTGGAAGATAAAAAACGGAATGAATGGATACGAAATATCACCAAGGTAACCGATGTTACAGAATTCATAACAAATATGAAGTGGAAATGGGCAGGCCATAACGCAAGATATGAAGATGGTCGATGGAATAATGAAATAATAAGATGGAGGCCTTGGTTGGGACAGAGAAATAGAGGACGCCTAATGATATTAAACTGGTGGCGGGTTTCAGCTGGTGCAGACTGGCCTAAGATAGAACAGAGTGGAAGGAAATGGGAGAGGCCTATGTTCAAAAGTAGACGATCGATGGCTAAAGAAGAAGAAGCTAAAACGGACGGTTAAACAACCGGGGGGAACGGAACGGGAAAAAGCACACATCGTCGTTTGCCGATTGTGTAGTCTCGTCTTTGTTTTTATTTTTCAATAAATATTTTTTTTAACGAATGCACAACGTTGCGGTTCAGTAAAATCCGCCAAGTTGCGCAGTAGCCTACTTACTGCGCGAGGCCTATGCGTTATTGTGAAGCGGCGTAAAGTGATCCGGCGTAAACTGAGGCCTACCTGTAGTACAAAAATTGACTCATTCAAAAATAATAAACAAAGAAATTCGAGACACGATTCGATTCGGTAAAAAAAAACAATTACAACACAAATAATTTAAAACTAAAACACTACCGGTTTAAAAAAAAACATGCAACAGAGAACTAAAATCACAGTGTACAGTGACCAGCACCAGACAGTGTGTCAAAAAAAAAATAATAATAAATTCCAATTTTGATTTGTGTATGTTATTCTCAAAATAAATGAATGAAATGATTAAGCAATTAAAAAATAAATTTTAATTTCAAATTTCAATGCAATTCAAATCAATTTATACGTAAAACTTCTCTATAAACAATATTCTTTGTAAAAATTCTATTATTATTGAGTAAGTTGTCATTAGAAATATAAAACTGTTAAATGAACGAACTCTACTTGCAGCAACATATAATTGTCCATGCGAAAACACTGGTCGTCGCAATAATACACCAATTTTATAAAAAGTTTGACCTTTGTTACGGTCTAGCCGTACAGATAGCAGGGGTGGGTTTGAAATATATATAAAAAAATAAAACAAACAAAATCACAAGGACAAACACAGAAAAGGGCGCCACCGATTTTCTTGAATAATACCGGGCAAAATCGGAAACCCCGGGGTACAGATAAGAACGGCTGGTTATGTCGTCGGCACCAGGTAACCAGGATGGTAGTGAAGCTACCCAATATCGGGGTCGGTCGTAGCGGTGAATAATACCCAGGCTAACGATGATAAAGATAGTATATATTGAATTGATAATTAATCAAACAAAGTGTACCAATTATACTGGTCAAATTTAAATAAATTAGAACAAAAAAACAATAATGATTTCAATCTAAATGAGTTACAACGGTAAACGAGTCAATAGATGATTATTGCAATAGCGTAGTTCACAAAAATAACCAGTAGTGAGCAGTAAATGCTCAGGCCGTTGTCAAG
>JAZBHA010001640.1:0-12969 GCA_037464855.1 Iselma pallidipennis | reverse complement strand
GGTGGACGTGTCTTATGGCCGACTGAGGAATATTTTGCGTAAATTGGTAATTTTCTACCAGCGAAAACACCACCCAAAAAAAAAAAGTTAAATGACTTACCGTAGTGTTTCAGGATCAATTATTCCTGTAAGGAAAACTGTAATTAGAAACTAATTATAGAATGACCAGATTTTAAGAATTCTTGTACCTATGGAAAATTATTGAAACTCATTTTATACAACGAAATAAATACTTAATTGGCTGTTTTGTAGATTTTCAAAAGCTCCTCTAAATACGAAGATTAATAAAATAAAAAAAGGAAATTTCAATACTGTAAAGACTTCTTTACATCAACAGGAATTCTAATTTAAATCCGACTCCTGATGATGAAGCACACTTGTCATATTTAAATATACAAATTAGAAAACATGAAATTTTCAAAAATGACAACAATAGATAAACGAACGAATCATCATCTGCAAGATACACTGTTAGTAAATAAGTATGTGTATATGTGTAGGTATGTGTAAATATGTATGTATGTATAGGCTGGTGTCTGTGTGTGTTAGTGTGTGAATAAAGAGCCTGCTATAGCATCATCAACAGGTTGTTAGAGTGTTGTGGGCGTGTCGGGGACCACAAAACGACGCTTTGTGTCATTCAATCATCAAATTAATCCATTGAGAGCGTAACTCCAGCAGCAACTATACCTGTAAACACCGTGTGCACGACGACAACGACAACAACAACTACAACAACATCCTGATGGCTGTCAAATACCGGATTCTTTTCATACCGGACCGTGGACAACTCAAAAACAATTACAACACGAAACGTTTTTATTTCCAAAAACTTTACGTTGGTATTTTGATGATTTAATGACTGAATAATCGATCATCATCGATACAATTAAAATATTTCCATACTAATCTAATCGTCATCTTATTGTGTTGAGATGTTAACATTGACATGTAGTCTAAATTGGTTAGTTTGTACATAATCCTTGAGTGCTAGCTAGCTAGCATCTTATATATAGTTTTTGGTGCCTTTTCTATTCTGATGACAGCTATATTAATTATGAATAATAGTTGTCAAGATTTTTTGACGATCTTTTTCACTACAAAATTCAAAACTTCCATTCACAACAACATGTAGTACACGTTATCTGATTTGATAATATAATTCGGAATTTTTTCATAAAGACCTATGTCTATCTCGTTTTATTCGTCAATTAGATCCGGATTCTTCAAAAATATCCATCGTTTCGGACTGTTGATCAATTTATCTGTGCTTCGAAGACAACAACAAGCAACTATAGTAACAACAACACTACCAGCATCCGGTCATTTTAAGGCACAATTTGTGGAAAATTTCATCAATTACGTAAAAGAAACGTGAGAAATAGTTTTTTCGAAATTTTCACTTGGAGAAATGCACATTCATCCTCATCAAACACACACAAAAGAAACCGAGGAGAACAGAATGGGATATAATTGAAGAAAAAAGTAGTCCTACCATATGTGGTGTATCTAGGATGTTATTGAAGGTTTTAACAATTGATTTAGAAACTGTTAACTGATTTTTCGTTAACTAATGAGCCGAGTTTCTTCATTAATTTGAATCTGAACAAAATCCAACAACTGTCACGTTTTAACAGACATATGTCCGACAAGGCAATTATTCGAATCGTGACATGGCGCTATAGTAGGTACCTATAGGTGAGAATGGTTAATTGTCGACGCTGCCACCGCCACCGCCGCAATTCAATTTATTGTAGAGCATTTTTTTTACGAGTTTCAAGTCTTTTGAAGCTAACCAGTCAACAGTCATTAATGGAACAATCAACAAATACAGATAATTATTGTTGTAATTATTACAACAACTTAATATAGTGTGATTTTTAATTTATTGTTGTTGATGATGTTATTTCTTCCAGTTTGGGAATGTTGCACGATTTATTAGCATTTAAATGGAATTATGTATGTCAGTGGTTTGAATAAATATGTAATACCATTAATACAGTGTGTGTGTGTGTGTTGTAATAATGATGGTAGGAAATGGTGATCAAAGTAACTAAAGAAAAAAAGAAACGAAGGGGGCAGAATTACCAACAACTACCAGATATAACAATGTTGATAATTTTATACAATTGTAAATGTAATTTTTCGTAACTAATAACTAACCAATTAGTTATTCTATAACGCATTTCTAATGGGAGAATAATTTAATTAAGTTTAAATTAGTTGTACAAATTAATTCATTATTCATATATAAATTAGAATCTGCCTATTTACATATGAATAATTATGGAATTTATATGTATCTAAAACATCAATCGTTGAAAATTTATACCGTGTGCCTATATTTTTTTTTTGGACTCAGGTAGTGTTAAATATAATATAATCATGAAGACGTTTAATAGTGATTTTGATTGATTTATTATAGATGTTAGCATTAGAATCTCTAATAGTGGTGTTATTATAGCCAATAATTTTTTTTCGTGCTATTCTTCAGTCATGTCCAGCAAACTGCAAACACGTCTATAGTTCAAAAATGTCGACAGTGAAATGTTAGTTTAAACGAACAATTAACATGAAACGAATTCGATTTGATTTTTATAAGAAACAACTTACGAAAGTTCGGACAATCAATTCACACATGCGATATAATTATGAAAAGCAAATCGGTTGCAATTCTAACAAATCGTATAAATCACCTTTCAGCAACAACAGATTCGTTCCACAACTTGAAGACCTTCTGTTTTTTTGGTAATACAGCATGTGTTATTAGACAATACAGCAAAATTTTGTTTATTTCTGCACCAGTCCTGACTAAATTAGTTTGGATACAATCTTTTGAAAGAAAGATAAAACTCATCATCTGTGATAACTGGAAGAGTACAATAATTACTTTTTACTGTTCATCGACAAACAACACAATTATGTGCAACTGTTTCAGCAACATCATTTTGTTGTCCACATATGCTTGTATTCATGGCTCGAGCTCCTAGCTTATCAGAATTGCTAGACTCGTGTACAGAGTGTACACTATTCATTCAAATTGTGAAAAATTTACAAAACTTATCGGTTCTTTGATGTGCCGCCAATTTGGCGATTTGTGGCTCGGCTCGCAACTTTTATCTTGTCCATATTTGAGACAAGCCTGGTAAATCACGAGTTCGAGCCACAAACACGAGCTTGAGAATTTACAAATTTTGAATTGCTAGGTAGAAGTAACAAATCCAGCAATACGATTTGCCCACTGTTTGGACAAATACCACCAAAACTTGTAAAGCAAACACAAGGAGAAGCCAAAATAGCAGACTCAAAAATAAAACTTCTTCGAAAATCAAAGATAAAATGTCAGTGCCATAATAAACACAAAAAATTGACTCTAACTAAAGCCACTCTATGAATTTAAGAATATCTAATGTGAGATACCAAGGCACACTTTAAAATTTTACGTTTTACCTAACTTTAAAGTAACTTTAACTTACAAAAAGAAAGATAGACCACATAGGGTACGTTTCGAAATAAACAAGAGTGTGTACAAAAGTTTGTGCCGAGCTTTGGATTTATAATAGGACTTTACAGGTTAAAGTTAGCTTTAAGTTGATTATGAAATTGGCCTTTTAAGTGACTATTTTTAAGGAACTTTAAAAGATAAAATTGATTATGAAAGAGGTTTAAGATTGGTTAAAGATTTGAACGGTTCTGAATAGAAATACAACATTATCTATAGAACATGTATATGTAATATTGGCGTGCAAATTTTTAGGAAGTATGAAGTTTAAGAGTTCCACAATTTAGGAAACAGATTTCATCAATTTAATGTGTAAACAAAAACGATTTTGGTAAACCACACAATACATTATAGAACTAACCATAGACAGGAAGATAAAAGCGTTCAAAATCATAATTTCACTTTTATACACATATTCATTCAAATGCACAAATAAAATCTAAACATTTTCCTGTTTGGCTTTCAAAAAAATATCATGCATGTTATAAAGATTTTTCAAAGTACATACATATGTAGGTATGTGAAATTTATCCATAATAATTTCACCGTGAGTATGTTGTTGGTTCTACAATTCTATAAGATGATAAGCTTTTGCATTCTTTTAACAAATGGTCCATCGGTGGTAGTTGCTGTTATTTACAGCGCTATATCCTGACTTGATACACGTAACACGTATATTGTATAGGGATATGAATATAAAATTAAGTGTCTCTCCTGTAGGATGAGCATAATGGTCGCAATTTACACTAATAGCACTTCTCTCTTTATCTATCTTCCTCTCTGTGTGTGTATACGTATTAGATGCACATAGATAGATGATGCAGCTCATTAATCAAATACTGAACAAAGACACTAACTAATGATAACCGAACCTAAGGACGTCAAGCAAGAACTACAAAAGTTGATCTATACTTTTAAAACATTAGATTTTTCCTTTTTTTTTGAAGTAATTTATTACAAAAAGATAAATACAAGAAGTGGAGAACTAGTAGAATAAAGAAGAGGAGAAGAAAAAAACAATTAACTTCCGGTTGAGACAGGTCAGTGTTGTCAATACGGAAATATCTGATTAAAGATGGAAACATTGAAGGAAATTGAATAGAGACTCACCGTAACGACAGTTTGTCGTTCGTTTTTTTTCCCCCCAAAATACAATAATCACATGTCACTATTAAACAATTGTAGGAACAGCAAAAAAAAACAACGTCACACTTTAGAATCAAATGTAGTGTCTTTTTGTTCGATTCTTAATAACAAATCAAAATTGAAAAAAAAATCTTTCAATTCGCGCGCGCTTCAAGACTCTTCAATAATAACAGTACTGATGATTAATATACATACATACATACATACATATATCTACACGTATGTATACACGGAGAAGACGCGATTAGTACTAAAATCAAAGAAGACTACTTGTAATAGTAAAGTAGTAGTGGTAGTAGAGGTACTACACTCTCTGGCCAGTTTATGAAAGAGAACCCGCCTTCAAACAGTTTCACCAGCTTAGTATTGGTTGTTGAGATTCTACTTCCACCTTTTATTATGAAATGTTATTGTTCTCAAACGATTTTAATAACGTCTGTTGGTTGATGTATATGTCTATGTGTATGTGTATATGCATGTATATGTATTACATATTCAAGAGAAAGACGGTATTCTGTATTACAGTTGGAGACAATTGACAGTGATTCTAAAACTGTTCAGCAACTAGTAGGAATACATGGATAAAAGCTCAAGAGGCTATTGGCCAGGAACACATCATATTCGAATTATCGAAATTCAAATAAATTTGCTTGCTAGGATTACTTTAATTTACTTCACGTTGACTCTATTCCTTTGTATTCTCTACATCACTGTCTCTCAAATGGTGTTTCGCAGAACCCCGTGGTGCGATATTAGCAAGGATTCCGTGGGCCAACCACACTAGTTTGTACCTAATTGATAAATATTTTGCATGTAAATATGAATTGTATGGTAGCTGATAAGGGTGCCGTTACTTTCAGCAGATAATACATATAGAAGGGTTGCAGGTAAAAATTTTTTTGAGATACAGTGCTACAGATGACCCAGTAATGAGCAGTGCCACCGCATGCCAAGTAAGCCCCCATGTGCAAAAGAACATTTTGCGCCTCTGTGTAGAAAATGGTTTTGCACCCCTGTTATGACCCCCCAAAATCGAAATGTTAATAAAAAAGTAGAAGTTTTTGGCGCCCCAACTGATAAGGCGACCTTGAACGGTGCACAACCTGCACACCCGGTTGTGGCACCTCTGGTAATGGGGCAGTTCCTGCCTATTTGTTGGGAAGAATGTAACGCCACTATCTGTCAAAATGTGAAGCTGCCAAGCTGTCTTCAATAGGGTGCTAACGTTTGTAGTAAAAAAACGTTACATTCTTCCAACCAAATGAAAATGGAAAAGCACAACAAATAATCGATTAAAGGTTTCTCCAAGCTCCTGTGAAAAAAAGGGGTTTTTGATTTAAAATTTTCGCTTTTATGTGCCTTGCATTTGAATTTCTAAATTACATAACCAAAGTAGACGCCACTCTACTCGTTGCATATCAATTTTGTTTATATTTCTTATGGCGCCAACAGGTTATGAAAAGATAATGTTACACACATACGAGTGGTTAGTCATTTTTCCCATTAATTTGAAGGCTATTGATGATAAAATAAGATCATAAATACAAGAAATATATCAAAAGTATGTTTTGTATATTTATTTTATACCAACAATTCCTTAACAAATTAGTAATCTTTTCCATTAATTAAACTGATTTACAACAAAAAAAAAACACAAACAATTAAAATTTTAAATAAAAATACAATCGTTAGCGTGAAAAATCTTTAAACACGAATTAAAAATTCTGAACAAAAAATGCGTGATTATTTCATAAATAAATTGCACAAATTAAAAAGACTTTGGGAGAGAAAAAAAGACAAATAATAATATTAGAAATCATGCACAAAACAATCAATACAACAAATAGAAAGTTCATCGACAGATTTTGACCACTTTCTGGTCAAATTTTTATTGTTATCTTATCACATAAATGCATCTTCTATATGGTATTATTATCAATACTCTCTCAACTTGTCAACAAAATTTTGTGTATGATAGAGGGTTGGTGGTGTTTTTTCCCTCTTCTTCTGCTGTCGTTTAAATGTACCTTGTCTCTTGGCAAATAGTTCAATAAACTCCAATTTATCATCTATATCATCGCGGTACTATGTAACAGTCACAATCTTTACAATGCAAACTGTTCACTTTATTTATACTACCTTGACTTCAACAAGGACGAATTAGGTTGAATGTTTGTTAAGTTGTAAGTTATGGATTTTCCACCCTTTTATAGTGAATGTCATTTATCATGTGGAGGATCATATATGGAAGATTTGTGATGTTACTGGTGAGCCTCACATGTATAAAATTGTATTCTTTTGTGTTTCTTTTTCTGAGAAATTTACATTCGACCAAAACGGCTAATAAAGGTATATGCAAAGATGGCATGCATTATAGATTATAGATCTTTGTACCTTCTACTTGGGTTGGCCATTGCATTAGCAAAATTACTGTGTTTACTAGACCGTTGAGGAATCAACTTAGAAAGACCTATACTATACAGTACAGTTTATCATCTCTCTTAATATCTTATCTGATTCGATTCCCCTTTATATTGAGCAGTCATTGAAGAATTTTCAACATATTCGAACAGTTAACCTCCACCTCTAGGTACGAGAAAAGTCTTTTCAACAATCCATTATTTCATCAAAAGACCAGAAAAACGGTTCACATGACTTTATTTACTTGAAACGATGGAATAATAAACGTGATTTGTGCAATTTTAATAGTACGTGAACTATAAAAACGTCATCAAATTTTGTCGTGTAATGTTAAAATGGTCACGTTTTTCGTCAGATTTTTGATGATGTTTTTTTGCTTCTTTCATTTTTTTTTTTGTTAGCAAATGATATGATTTGAAAATCTCGATAACAATGTACGCACCCATCAACAATAATAATGTTACACCCCAGTGTTGCATGCTCGTCTCCAAAGTGACGTGCATGTTTCAGAACTGCAGTAATTGCATAGTTTGTACCTTGGCCCCCTCTAGTTCCCTGCCAATCGAACAGAATGTTTCCACCACGAACCACATTAGCGACTCGTTAATTGCATAAATAACAATCATGGGAAAAAATGGCAGAATACGATCAGGTTTTGAATTTAAATCGACAAATTGTAGAAAGTTTTTCCCTTCGTTTATACCAAAACCTTATCAGTAACACCCAATTTCCAGATCTATATGATTTTGGTATTTGAGTCCTTTTTGTCCTTTCCCAAGGATATGAAAAACCCACCCGTTTTATGGAGTTTCCATCAAGAATACCAGAATCAATAATTCACTGCTGTACGTGTTGTTGGCAAAAGTTTCGTTTAAAATTCGCAACATAGGTGGGAACGTACTTTCTGGCTTATCGTTGATAATGGAATTGTGGCCATAGTAAATAGTAATAACAGAATGTAAAGTTTTCGGCACTGTTGTTACCAGTTTCGTCGTCATTCATTATTCTTTTTTTTTCTTTTATTATTTTTATTTTTGTTATACCAGAACGGAATCGGTGGTGCAGTCTAATAAATCAGAAAAACAGAACAGGAAAGCCTCTGATATCGAACCATGTAAGAATACAGCTGCATGTTTATTAATTGTATTCACGCGAACATTTTCTACTTACAATTTTTCACTTATCCAACCAAAATAGTTTAACTTTGTAATTCTAATTGTATTGGAACCGTAAAGGTCATAGTAGGGATTGTGGTGGAAAAAAATCGATTCCTTTATTGAGTGTCGACTTCTTTTGTGATGGATTTTATCAAACTGACTAACACCAACAGGTGTTATTGTCAGAAAAATTGTCATTTCTATAGAATTTCCCAAATTTCCCGATTAACGTCTTATAACAAAGTTTTTATTGAAATTGGCACAAATAGAGAAGTGCATGTTCACAAGTTGCACACGCATCCTAATCGATCAGAGAGCAATTATCGTGTTCCTCAGAGAAAACTCGTATAACTCGTGCAACTCAAACAAAACCAAAAAAACAATGCACACAAAACTTTTTTCTGTTTTTTTTTTGGCGAGCCACTTTTTTCTACTTGACCCAAGTCAAGTTATCACCCCTTGGGGTAGGCCAGGTATTCCGGTATAAATCGGGTCGATGAACCAGGACCCCTCTGAATCGTCCCCAAATAACACCCAAAAGCCAAAAAAAAAGTATATAGACAGTCCTGTAAAGATGTATCTACCTGTCTGAGTTAGATTGATGAAAGGTGGGTGTATTTATTGGAGATGTGTCAACAATCCTCAATAAGAGTAATTTTGTTGGAATTGAAAGTTTTCGTGTTGTTTGTCGACGAAATCGGAGACCTCACAAGTGTACGATTACCAAACTGGACTTATTACAATTCTAATATCTTCATTATACCATTCACAAATGGTTATTAGCCGATTTGATCACGATATGGAAAAAATACCATGTACTGGTAGGTATATTTCTCAATTAGTCGAAAGAATGGTTGAATGGGAAACTTTTGTGTATGTCTAATGTTGTAGAACATTTTCTAAACTTGACGTAACAATAATAATGTGCAACTATAGGTAGAGAAAAGGGTGTGAAACGTGGACGTGTGTGGTAGTTTTGGTGTCTTTTCAGTGAAGAGGGTTGACTAATGTTCGTGCACTAAAACCAGGATACATTACCTAGTTTGTGGTTGTTGTTGTGGTCAATACTATTTCCTCTTTTTTTTTCCTAGTGTTTTTCATTTCTTAGCCTCCTCCGACCACTCGTCTATCTCATTTTATTTTCATTTTGGTAGTATGTTGCGGTTGTGCTTAGGTATTTCTCTGTACATTGGACCGACATCCGTTTCTAATCTACTCTACTATAGTGAATTTATGTTTGGACAGGTTTTTGGGAACCACCACATCAAAATAGAGAGAAAAGTCCGGAAATTCACAATACGATTCTACATTGTTTATAGAATTTTCACAACATTTTTCACTATTAATAGAGTTATTTATTTTGACGTTGATTATCATAATTGTCAGAGGGATTATTTAATGATAGATCGACTGATGACCTGGGCGAGGTTTTCATGTAAAACATCAACGGCGAGTACCATCAATCGACTTTCGATCGTTTTTCTTCAACACCGACCAACCTCTTTAATTATACAACACACACACACATACACACATGTACAGATATTTACAGCAATAACAATACTAGTTGTTGTCTATTTCGATGAATCGAATCGAGAAAAGCCCCTATGGCCAACCACCTACAACAAACTGATTGCAAGACAAAAGATAAGGTGAGGCGCTGTATACATACAGAAAGCAATCATGATGTGTTCGCGTGTGTATGTAGAACATCAGCACATGATGAGAAGAATAGGTGAAATGGACAAATAATAATAATACTGATAATAATAATAATAATAATAACAATAACAACAACGTTCATATGATGAACATGATGTTCTCTCTTGTTGTTGATGTTGTTGTTGTTGTTTTAGACCAAAATTCCGATAATCGATGGTGAAAGTAATGGGCAACTATTATAAAGGTCCTCTATTGATAATGATTGGTTTGTGAAATTCAGAATTGATGATATAAAACCAAACTTGATAACATTTCATCAGTGCCGGACTGGACTGGGGGGATATGGAGAGATTTCTCCCTGGGTCAATGAGTTTTTGGGGGTCAAATAGGGTTTGAAGGGCCACCGATAATCTTTTAAGGTTTTTTTTGATCAACTTTTTAAAAACAAACTCTAAAACGATGGTGTGCCGTAAAACTCACCCTTTCGATGATACCCGTTTTGCTGAACCTCCCCGATAAGGTTGTGCAGTCCCCCAAAGCTGATCATCAACGGTGGAAGGTAGTGGTCCATTTAGAAAACACCTCACATTTAAACACTTCACTATTTATAGTTAATGGTGATTTCACACTGATTGACTCACAACACACACTATCTGCAAGACACTATTTTATTTTAATTAACAGATTGGAAAAATTTTGATATTGACTGGTCGATGTCTTCAAATCAACTGATTAGTAACTTGCAACAACAAAGGACATTATGCAACTTTATTTCGTATGTATACGTGTTTTGTACTATTGTGTCGTAACGTATGTAACAGATAAGTAAACAGTGCCGGACTGTCCAGGGGATATGGAGAGATTTCTGCCTGGGCCGATGAGCTTTTGGGGGCCAAATAGGGTTTGAGGGGCCACCGATAATCTTTCAAGTAATTTTTTATAAATTCCCCGGGGCCAAGATAAGCCAGTCCGGTTCTGCATTTCATCGATGAACAACTCGAACCAAACTATAAAACAATTTTAGCTAACAAAATACGGAAGGGCGAAAAACATACAGGTAAAAATGACGAATTAACGGTTAATCTGGAATAGTTAATAAAACAATTCCAATGATAAGGGAAAGGTACAGAAATACATCTAATTATCTGTATATTTTATTTGTTTTTATTATGAACATTGTTATTTTTAATAATGAAGCTTTCAATAAAATTATAATAATTAAGTTTACTTTGATCTATAATTTTTTGAAATCTCTCTCAACAAAACGCCTTTCTCTTGCTTTTAAATCAGATCAATACACTATGTTCTTCTGATTCTTCCACCTATTTTCCGAGTATCTCCAAATCTGTTTCGCACTTATTCTCAATTCTATAAACGCGCACGTCCTTTCCCTATTTTGATAAGAGCAGTGCGGATCTTGATAAAAACACGACCTCGTAGTAACTAATTTCCCTATAACCACATAATCCTGTCACAGTCTCATCAATTTCAATAAATCAAACAAACTAACATAGAATGACATTTATTTAAATATATTCCATTTATTGAAATTGACCAAAAATCCGGGGTGTGTATGTAGGTATCTATTGATTCGATAACTGATCTCTAAAGACCGATAAACACCCCCGCATCTAAATATTATACAGATAGGTATATAATAGTAACACACACACAATTGTCTCCCCCTCAATTTATTGGCCATTTCTCTCCAATAATCACATTGATATTTCCACCCTCCCGAAAATTCCAAACAACTTGTACATAGGTACTAGAATAATACAACAGAAGCTGTCTTCTCTAGCAGTTTTCGTGGTGTCCTATTCTACTGACTACCCATCCTCCTGCTACAAACCCCTCACAAACTACCAACTTACACGACGACTTTACACAATCTGCACGGATTTCGCACGGAATCTAAATTAAATGATGTTTTCGGTACGGCGATGGTATATAAGGCGATACGAATCAAGCGAGAAACTCGAAGAGGACAAAATCAAAGAAAAAAAAGAGAGAAACTGGGCCGAATTGTTGGTCCTTTTGTATATCAATAGGTATAGTATGTATGTATAAGAAAAAGGTTGAATACAACCACCCCTATTAGAAGTTCTATAACTAAAAACTTAAAATCGTTAATAGGATATTACTGCTGGTACATTATTTACAAAGTATCGAGGGTGGATTTAATGTAACGTGTACTTCTTTATGGATAAATACGTGGTTTTATAATAGTAGTGGTGCTGTTGGTGGTGGTGGTGGCAGCGTGGTTAATTTCCCGTTTTTGCCGTACACTACATCCAAACTTCCTACGATTCAGCATTCTTTACTTCCGGTTCAGTCATTCGCGATTTTGTTTAGTAATTAAAATGGGAAAGGGTGTGCATTGTTGACTGTTAAAGGCCCATCATTTGATTATAGTTAACTTGTATCGAGTGTTTAAAGGCAATTCATGGAACTCGTACAAAATCACTCATTAAGTGATCGAAATTTATGCAGAATTCGAATTCAGGATTCTTTATGTTTTTAGGAAAAATGAAACTAGCTAGCTTTAGAAAACGTTTTGGTCCCCCTGTGCCATTGAATTCATAAGCCAATCAACCACTCTATTTGAGAAGCAAAAGGAACGACAACAAAAATCAAGCATTACAAGTAGAAATCAATGCATAAAAAACTGTTAAATAACGAAGCAAAAAATATCGAATAACATTAAATTCCGTTCGTTGAATACAAAAGTCGTTTTTTTTTTCTTTAAACCAAACAAAATGTAAGACATCCATAGGGTTCATTACATTATTTTTTTCTTCACTTTGTAAATTACGACCCTTCACCTTCATCATTGTTGACTTAATAGAGAATTTTTGGAAAATTGTAGGGGTGGCAGTTATACAACCACCGTATTAGATTCTTTTGCATTGATTTTAGGCCGGTATAGTTCATGTAAAAATCATCGACTTTTACAATAAATAGTTAATCTTTTCCAATGGGGTAATTTGTGTGTCGTTTCATTAATTCATAAGAAAATAAAAGTAAAATCAAACAGAACGTAAAACATGTTTTTAAATGTAGAGAAGAAGATGTTTTATA
>JAZBHA010001639.1:1719-12237 GCA_037464855.1 Iselma pallidipennis | reverse complement strand
TGAATCATGTATCGAACACCATAATTTTTTGCTGGATTTTTTGAAGACTTTTAATAGTTTTAATCAAGTTAATGTTTTACTTGAATTATCTCTTTTTGTAGCAACTATTATTGCGGAACTTTTACAATTATCGAAACAGTAAATAAATTTTAATGAGACTCTTTGGCAGAATAATAAATTCACGACATTTTTAGAACCATTAGTGTGAACGCAATTAAAAGTATAGTTGTTATAATGTGTATAGCAACTGTTATTGTAATGTTACACTGTTGGCCAGCATCACAGCTCTCGCAAGAGGTAAATGTTTGTTTTAAAGCACTTCGCCATACGAACAAATTTTTTATAAATTTTTAGGCGTCTAAGACAGTTTTTGCTATTTATGAGTCAAATTGGTTCAACTGTAAAGATTTATCAATACGGAAACAGTTGATGATAACGATGCAAATGGCACAGAAAGAGACTTCACTGTCAGCCGGAAAATTCTTCCTTATCACAATGCAAACTTCTACACAGGTTCTATCAACTTTCTCAATAAGTTTGAATTATATTTATCCTTTACTTTACAGATTTTTAAACTTGCATACACATTTTTCACATTTGTCAGGAATATGGGCACGTCATCTTAACTTGATAGCTTGAACTGTAATATCCTTCAATAATTTCTTGATGTAAATATTACTAGGTTTTGGTTACGTACAGCAATAAAAAATTCTGTGCACTTGCAAAATGTAGCTTGTTCCATATTTGAAGGAGACAATTTGACAAATTTCACTTATTGAAAGACTTTTGGCACGTTCAAGAGCTACACTTGAATAGCATTCAGTCAACGTGTAATGTTTTCTGGATATAGGGATATCAATAGTTTAATAAATAGTATGAAGTGCATCAATCTAATCACCTTTTTTCAACATTTTAACCGTCATAAGAAGCTATGGTATAAATCGCAAATTGATATTTAGCAGGTTGTGTGGTTGCATCTCATGTTGAAGACGTCTTTTTTATTTCTTTAAGAACACACTGTCACATACAGTGGTCGCCGTCTATTATAATCACGGATAGTGTTATCAATCGGCCATTGTTATCAAAATGAATCGGTCCCAAAATTTTCTATATAAAATTAGATGAGAATAATTCGCCTATTATAATCAAACTTCGGCTATTAGTATCGACTTTGTAGACCAAAAATTTGAATTTTTATCAAATTCATACCAAATGATCGTTTTCTTCGGAACTTACTTTCAACCGAAGCATACTTTTTATTGTTTACATGAGTGCCTGACAATAATTCTTGCCAAAATATGTGACTAGATACATTTCCTGAAGCATAACCTTTACTTTTGCAAAACATATTGTCGCAGTGAAAGGGATAAACATGTGCATCAGTATGTATTCGGCTACGATTTTGTGATATGTTGAGTTAGGACGACTGTATGAAGTGTTCTATAGTTGTTTGTAATGAATTAAATTCAATAATCACAATTTTTTTGTCACCCGTTTAATGTTATCAGTCGGCTATTGTTATCGAAAAGGGCAGGTCCCAATGTGATCATAATAAGCGACGACTACTGTATTTTGAAAGATGTTCAGCGGTAACATATCCCATATAGCGCGAGTAAGTCCATCGGACGTATATTGAGCGCCCGGTACTATTAATTGAACGTCCGATATGTATCCAACGTGTATTGTACATCCAAAATACCGTACTGGCGGTCGGACTCCTAACATAGTAGTCAAATAGTAAAAAGAATGTTGGGATAGAGATAGTTACAATTCATTTTACTCTGTCGGACTTGTGAAGAGTATCCTGTGTTCGCACAGTTGAGATCGTCGAGAACTTAAAGCATAACAAAGATACCCTACAATTTCTAGAAAAACCTAGCCTATTTTTATTTCCACTGTGTACAACCCTCCATTCAACTTGTGTTTACTACACGTCGGCTACTCTGTATAATAGTATTTCGCTTCCAATTATGCCGAACCTTAAGACTATCACTCTCGCCTATGTTCGGACTCAGAAAACCAGAACAGTATATCCAAAATACGCCCAAATTGCACATTGAATGTTAATTTTGTGTCCAATTCACATTTAATTTCTAGAACGTCAAATAATACATTAACCGAATTGTATTGGGTTAAATTTGTAAATGTATTTGAAATAGCTATAAAAACGTCCTACAATACAACAATAACATTATAGTAACAATAATAGTGATACCAAATTGGCCGTTTGCAACAAATTCTGAAATACGAAATAAGTATTGTCAGGTCAAAATCCGCAAATCCACAAATAATAGAATATTTAATCGATATCGCAGTAGCAGCAAAAGATTGATAACTATAATATACTGGCAAACTTTTGCAGGCGTATTCAGAAACATTGTGGTTAAATCCACATAATAGGAATGAATCTTCAGTTAATTCTATTTGATGAAACACACTTTTTGTATATAAACTGGCTGTGAGTTCATCAACTGTGGGCCGAATTTTTCAAGCTTCTACAGCTCGACAATAATTCATATCTTTTATTAAAGTAAGGTTTGATACTCCTAACAGTTATTTTATAAAGTTTTTTCTCTAATCTGTTTTCTTGGTGTACAAACTTAACTTTAGTTGGCTAGTAGGTACTTTTAAATCAGTTAAAAATGATCAGACCTTTTCAAAACGATATTGTGAATTATTGAAATCATATCTCACTGATGGGTTCTTCTCAGTGAAAGAAACATGTGAAAACTGAAAAATCACAATTAAATCACAAACTGAGATCTATCCACGGCAGCTCTATGTGAGACTGCACCAAACAAAAATACTAACATTAATGTCATACGTGATACATGAGAAAAAGTAACATGGAGACCTCCAAATACCTGCAGTTGAAGAGCAATTTAAGAGATTTGCTAGTAAACATAAAGAACGTATCCGATAACAGCTCAACAGTGAGGCTGTGCAGTTGCTGGGAGAGGGTAGATAACTTGAATGAGAGAAACCTCATAAACTTGTCATTAATTAGTTACTAAATTCGTTGAAAAAGTTAAGTAGAACACAAATATAAAGTCTGTTACTCAAAAACCAGGCAAAAATTTAAATTATGTTAAAGGGATCCACAGAATGCCATTTTTATTAGCCAAATATCGCCCTTGTATTCTATTTCTTTTCGTTTTCCCTCTTTGGTCGGATACCCTGTATGTATGTATTGATGAATACTGCTATCTAAGTCGAAAGGAACTAAAAGTTTCGCTTGCAACGAATTTGGTCACTTTTCGATTAGTTTGACCCCAAAATTCCAGAAAACAGTAAAGACTATAACCCAAAGACTGTAAACTCTTACCAAGCATGTAAAATCATTTCAACACAACATGATACGATGAAAAAGACCTAAAAATAAATGGTTCACAAATCAAGTTTTATCGATTGTTAATTTTACATTAAGTAAACCTAAAAAAAATAAGACTATTTACTAATTCTAAAGGAGACAGAAGACCAAGTTCAATTGTTTTTTAATATTTCTAGTAAGAAAAGCAAATAATATATGACTTTTCTAAAAGGTAAGTAGCTTTCTTCTCACCACTACACTGGTGTCGTTGTTAATTTTAGCTTACAATTGGACTTTCATTAGTGAAAAGCATGATCTCCTGGCGCATCCACCACTTTTACCTGCTCGTTTCCAATGTACATCATGACGCAGTACAGAAAGTATTCAACTTTGTGTTGGTAAAGAGTGCAATGGACTAATTGTGAGTTAATAGTACATGTCATCACTGTAATATAGGAACACGGGATAGTCACCTAGGAGTTAGGTTGTTATGTATAAGTTAGTTGAATTTTATGAAAATAAAAATTTTATTACACCTGTTGTATCATTGCGATTTTCTTTTGCATTCTTATTATAACTATAAATATAACTTTGTATCATATGTATAATACGATATAAAACCAACATAGAAGCCTCTATTTTATTTACTTACACTTTGGCATCTCTGGGAAGTTTTATTTTATTGAAATATAACGATACAATATTTCATTGAATTTAATTGTTGCAAAACTTGACTAATAATAATGTTGCATTAATTTAGCAAGTTTTCCATTAAATTTGGAAATTGAGAAACTTCAATATATTTAATGGTATTAAAGATATCTCCATCTCCTAGGTCCTAGAAAAAGAATAATTTTGATTGAAAATTATAGATCTATTTGAGTCCTTTATCCATAATCAACATAAACCATTGTGAAATTCGTATCTGAAATGATATATTAATTATAGTATAGGTTATACAATTAAATCTATAATGAGCGCCCCACACTTTTATTTTTAGTCAAAAGTATTGTTCAAGCTAAATAGAAAACTATTTTCTACTTCTTGGTGCATTTTGTTAAATAAAAGGGCATCCATTAAAAAACATTTTTTTAATCAATTCTTTATTTGCAACATAAATTACATGGAATTTTAAAACCGCTATGTTTAATGGAATCGTACACCTTGTGTGTGAGATATGTCAGCTACTTATTACAGTAACGGGAGAAGTATGGAACTTTTGAACCGCTTTAGTTTTTCAAATTAATTTCCGTATATTTTGATGCAAATTCTACCTCGATTCAAGAAACGAGCTTTAATTCAACGTTAAATATTAACTTAATTTCACAACAACCGACCGACGATCCAAATAGATGGCGATTTCAACATTTAGACACATATGTCATGAACATTAATCTAACTTAATTGACAATAAACTTTATAGATTGCACCGTTTTGTGCAAATTCCAAAATACAAGTAATGATCACAAAGATTTCGAATTTAAATAGATTTGGCAATAAAAATAAAAAATTTCTTACTCAGAAAAAAAAAACTGTCTAAGCGCACAGCACACGTGTTAGATTTTTATTTGATTGTGAGAATCTTTCATTATTTTGATAAAAATTTTGTATTGCTGTACTTAACCAGACACTAGTAATATTTACATCAAGAAATTATTGAAAGGTGCCGTAGTTTAAACTATTAAGTTAAGGTGACGTGCCCATATCCCTGACAAATGTGAAAAATGTGTACGAAATTTTAAAAATCTGTAAAATAAAGAATAAATATGATTCAACTTTATTGAGGAAATTGATAGAACCTGTGTAGAAGTTTGCATTGTGATAAGGAAGAATTTTCCAGCTGAAACTGAAGTCTCTTTCTGTGCCATTTGCATCATTATTATTAGATGTTTGCGTATTGATAAGTCTGAACAGTTGTACCAGTTGGAATCATAAATGGCAGAAATTGTCCTAGATGCCTAAAAGTTTATTAAAATATTTGTGTCTATGACGAAATGGAGTAAAACAAACATCTACCTCTTGTGACAGCTGTGATGCTGGCCAACAGCGCAATCCCACAATCATAGTTGCAACACATATTATAGAAGCTATCATTCTAATTGCATTCACACTAATGGTTCTGAAAATGTCACAAGTTTATTATTCTGCCACAAAGACTCATAAAAGTTTATTTACTGTTTCGATAATTGTAGAAGTTCTGAAATGATAACTGCTACAAATATAGCTAATTCAAATAATACACTAGCTTGATTAAAACTATTAAAAGTCTTTAAGAAATCCAGCAGAAAGTTATGGTGTTCGATACATGATTTAATTGCTGATCGACAATTCGAATTGAAATTTATGAATTGCAACCGGTCGTTGAGTATTTTGAATTGTAATGTTAATAGACTTATTAACGAAAATGTAAATATATTAGATGTACCTTGTATAATTAACGATGCAGTGGTAACCAACGAATTGTAAATGCAGAATAATGGAAAAGGAAAACTATTTGGAACATAACAGAGTATTGGTACATCACCGGATACAAGTAATCGCAAAAAAAATAGAGAACTAGAAAGGACCATAAGTATGGTAAACATTTTGATCACATTTTCATAAAATTCCAGTTGTTCTCGATATTTTGTTCCAATCTTATCGATTTCGTGTTTACAAGGCCAGAATTTCTTTACATTCTCTATCAGTGTCTTCGCTTCGTCTTTGTTGAAAATCATTGCCAACAGTTTAATAACTGGCTGAAAAAATAAAAAGATTCATTATTCGACTAAAAATAAAAGAAAATTATGCTATTACAGTCCACACAAGTACAAGAGACTCAATTGTTTCAGACAACAAAGTTGCATCAAAATTTTCAAACAAAATACGAAGAAATATCAAATATGTCATCAAACCATACATAATGAGAACACTAATAATTTTCAATTTATTATATCTTTTTAGTGGATTCAGGCCTACGATTTGCAATGGGAATAAATTGAAATCAATTATTTTCTTGTAGTCAGTCATCTTGTACTCTTGTCAATGTCTGAAAATCTACTAACGTTGTTGGACCGATTCAATAAGAATTATATATGTATGGTTGATTAAATAATAATGAAAAATCCTTATTGGGAAGACAGACCTATTATTATTCGTTTTTTTTAAAGTAGATCAAGTGGGTGGTTTGACTTTTGAAGGGTTACGCCCAAGAATTTCCGATATTTCAAAATCTAATTACAAGGGACAGTTATTAATATTTCACTATAAAGTCGCTATTACTTTGTCTTTCTATTTCTTGTTGATCAGCCAGTATTATTTCTACCGCACAAATGAATTGTTGAGTATATCTGGAGAGAATTGTGTGCAGACTGGCTGTCATTCGTTTCCAATCAAATCTGGTAACACAACGGCATTTACAATTTTTCTAATTGATTATAAGATTTGTTACAATAATTTGGCATTTCAGTCATTGTTTGGAAAGTACAGATAAGTCAAGTTGTGTTAACCATTTGCACAAAAAACTTTTTGGTGGTGACGAAGATAAAGAATTCCTCGTGTTGCCTGTTAATGATAATGTAGCTATGAATAGAGGCTGGAATTATTGAAAGCAAAAAGGATGTCCGATATTGTTTTGTTGTTAATCAGTATGTGGACTGTCTCTTAATACGGGGTAGTTTTTAAGAACGTGTTGTGTTACAACTGAGAAATGAGATAGTCAATAGGTTAAAAATCCAGAAGCTATTCGAGGAAACCTCACTACCTCTACGATGGTTGCAATTAATTTTTTTTTAGCTTCAGAATTCCATTTTGAGAATTTATGTAAATGTTGTATCGTTCGTTTCAGTAAAATAAAACTTTCCAGTGTTGCAAAAGTTGAATCTGTTATGTATTTCATCCTACGGTAAGTTGAAAATGACTACGTAAAATGGTGGAGGCGCCGTGATTCCACTTATCGGTAAAGGCACTCGTCGTCCTGCAGAGTTAGAATTTTTCACTAATATTCCACACAAATGGGATTTATGGAAACAATAATTTGAATATATAGGATAAAAGAAAATCAATGTTGTAATTTAAATTATTTTTGACGGCGATAACCATAAGAATTTATATCCGAAGCAATAGAAAATGCTATATTTCTTAATTTAATTGGAGAAGAAGGTGTTAAAATATATGATTCGATGGAATTTACCGATTCAACCGATCAATCTTGTTCAGGTATTTGATAAATTTGATGCAAAATTTTATTATCATATTTATTGTAATTCATAAACCGTTAGAGTCGATCTTTAAGAAAAATATTAATCAGATATCTGCAAGACTGCAAAATTACTAAAATATGAAACTGATGTAAAATATTTAGAATGTTCACTGATGTACATATGTCGCTGATTATTTGTCGGGATCATTTTTAAAGATTACTTCAAATTATTTTGTTGTTCATGCGTTAAGAGTGAATATTTCAATTACAGATGAGAAGTGGTCTCAAATTAAACATGATCATCTACAACAAATTGTAATTATTTGTGAAAGAGGTTGGCCTAACAATTTGAAAAATTCATCCAAAGTTGTTGAATATTTTTATAGATTGCGAGCAGGGCCAGCGAAACGTAGTAAGCAAGTGATGCTGGGGATAAGGGCGTTTGATATCAAGGGGCGCCAATGGTAAAAGCACCGCAAAACAAACGTAGTCTAACAAAGAAATGTTAAATTAACATAAATTTAATAACGGCAATAATTCTAGGGCGCCATATAAATTCTTACACAAGGGCGCCAAGCATCATAGCGCCGGCCCTGATTGTGAGATACTCTTTGTGTTGAAGAGGGAGTTATATTAATGAATAACAAGATTATTCTGTCACCATCATTACAATTATATAATATGTTTAAAATATTGTATGAGACACATCTAGGAATAGGAACAACACAAGAACAAAGGCTAGAGAATCACTTTATTGGATTGGCATATCTAGTGATATAGGGAAAAAGGAAAAATAGAAAGAACTCATGAATCATCAAGATCATTTACAACTAGAACTGAAACAGGTACGATATTACGTAGAAATAGACGGCACTTGAGAAATTCCACTCAAGAATTTATTATTTTAAAGGAAAATATATGTTGACTTTTATTAGGTATTCCTTTATAAAATATCTCCGCTTCTAGGTAAAATTTGATGACCTCTATCCAATGCGTCTGGTTGTTACCTGAGATGGAACCCATTAAAAGATTGACTATGTGAAGATGACAGATTTATGAACCAACGACTTTTGAGGACCCCAAACATCTCCGTAGGGTGGGGTAGTTTGATTTTTTCCACCACCACTACCCCACATTTTATATTATAGCTTCATACTTCATACATAGCTTCAAAACATACACATATAGTTTAGTTTGTTGTGCTGGAAGACACTATCATGAGTCGTTTAATAGATTTTTTAAATCTATTATATGTATGTGTGTGATATTTTGAAATTTGTAATATTTATTCAAATTTAAAAGGTGAGAGTTGGGCGGGTTCTAATTTTATTAATTATGGAAAAGATCTTATCTCCCACAAGGTGTTAAAAGAATCTCCAGAACCCTACCAGATGTCAACGAGATTTTTTTGAGTTGTAAATTGTAAAGCTCCTTTAATTTTTTTGACAACAATCCACTACTTTTGAATCTCATGGATTTTTGGACAGATGATGCTATTATCAATTTTGCAGAAAATCCAATGGACCTAGCGGCTCAACTGGAGGAACAGGGCTACTACGCCGATGATGAAAATCCAATGGACATGGTGTCTGAATATGAAGACGACGATGAGGATAATCTGAGCGAGTACGACCTAGAGTACAACCGGTCATATAAGGATCATTATGATGACCTGATACGGTTGGTCGGATTGTTTGACGACGGTCCTTCGTTAGATATAGTTGAAGAACATTATAGGGCCGACTATATTGAGTCGGATTATGAGTCCGAGGGGCCTTACTGTAGTCGACCTTCTCGTACGTAAGGTACTATAAAATAAACATGGTAAAATAAATATACATTTACTAATTTGTTTTTCCACTTATTAGTATCCACCGCTAAGAGGATCGTAGGAGTACGATGACGGCAGGGCGTTTTGAACAGAAACCGAATAAATATATGTTGAAAGGTGGTTGAAAACCAATATAAAATATAATGTTTTGGACATACAGAGATTTGGAAAAAAATGAATAATTGAGTAACAACCAAATGGTGAAAGTTTATTCAATTTTTCAGCAATCCTAATAAATACGACGTGACTTCAAGGGTTCCATTTCAGGTAACCAAACGTTTTGAAATGGGATCATTAAATTTTGCCAACAACAAAGGAAAAGGGATTCAACTAATAAAAGTCAACATATATCTTTGTTTCTTTTACAATAAATGTTTTTATTTATCACCGTCTTTTATTTAATTAAAAATACAAAGAATCTTTCAATATAAACTAAATATTTTGTTATTTACTTCCTGAATTAAAATATACATTCAGTATATCTCATACAAATTAAAATCATCATAATACACCTCTTTGACAACTTTCAAAATTGCATCTTCAATTTTCATTTCATTGTTTACTAATGTAGCTACAGTCACCGTATTAATAAATGCATTCAACTTTGGATACATCTTTTCTTTTATTATTCGACCATTAATTGAATTCATTAAATGACTACCTATGTCATTTAGTGTTTTCAATGTATCTGTCGTAGGCATAATGTAATATTAGGCATTTTATAAAATTCCTAGAAATTTTATGAAAAACCAGCAAAACGAGCATAAGTTATGGCTTTCGTGTGTTTTGACTAGGCAAAATAATAAAATGCCGGCAGAGTGTAAGCGTCAGAGCACATATTTCGTTATGCCGAATTATGTTTGGGCATTTTACAAATTTGCCTAATACAAAAAATTCAAAACACGGGAAATAATTAAACGTGCAATCTGAAGCTGGACAATATTGCCCAATCAAAATGAAAATTCTCGCAAAAAAAAGGACACAAAAACTCTTACAATACTGTTGGATTATAGTAGGTAGGGGGTAGGTTTTGTGTGCGGCCGTTCAGTTATAAAATTCCGATTCAAGCTGCCAATTTGGTTTGGTGAATTTTGAATAGTCAGTCAGAAGGGTAAAAGCTATTCGTTAAGGATGTACAAAGTCGAAAAACCAAAAACCAAAAACCAAAAACCAAAAACCAAACACCAAACACCAAAA